>CM042317.1:35158251-35210751 GCA_023566125.1 Zingel zingel | reverse complement strand
AATTAGAATCTACAGCCTGACCATGGCTCTGAAATATCAGTAGCCTAACTGTGTATTGATAAATACATGACGCTGTCCGCGGTTCTGAAATAGCAGAAGGATTTGTCGTTCATGGGGCGGTGTAGAAGCAAAACCAGGTCTGTTCCAATTCCACCACTGAATATATTATCTTATAATTACAGATACAATGTGCAAGCAGCATTTTACTAATGCAGCTGGTCAAAGTTGGGTCCATTTTTACTACTTTAGATACTGTTTTACAGTGCATCACATTGTATTAGCTTATCACATCTTATCATATATTTATATGTAAAGTCTTAATTATTTTATTTATTTTTTAAGATTATTTTTGGGAATTTTAGGCCTTTATTTGTATAGGACAGCTGAAGACATGAAGGGGGCAGAGACTCGGATTAAGTTGCACTTAAGTGCCACAAACAGCTGACTTCAGACTTGACTTGAGATTCAACCCAAAAGACTTCAGACTTGACTCGGACTCGAGCTTCAAGACTCGTCAACAAACTGTTTTCATGCAATTATTGCTTTTTAAATCTAAATTCATTATGTATTTGTATTTTCTTTTATTAGCGCATATACGTTGGGGCATGCGCTATGCCTATGTGCGCGCACTCACATATACAAAAATGCATTGCCGATGGCGACACCAAGTCCTCCCGGAGTTGTGCCTTTTGTCATTAGTTTTGCTTTCAATAACTTGGTAAACAGTGGCAGTAAGCTAACAGCTACATGCAAGGTGTGTGGCACCAAGATAAATGATGCCGGATCAACAACGTCAAACTTCATCAGGCATCTCAAAACGCACCCAGATAGGTCAGTCACTCACGCTAATGTGAAAGAGACGTTACATTTAGCATATATCGTCACAGGTAACAAGCTAACCATCGCAAAGTGTTGTGCTAATGCTGGGAACAGGCAAATTGTAGCTTTATAGTTGTATCCATATGATGTGACAGACTTAGGTTAATATTTCACCAAGTTGTTATTACATAGCAATACGGAATCAGTTCTCACATGTTTGCACCATGGTTGGTGTATTAACTTTCAATACAGATGTTTCCCTCAAACTTTGAACACTGAAAAATGTAATGCATGATGAGGTTGGGCTTTACAGCCAGTTAGTAACACAGACACACATGTATTCTTTGGTGCAGATACCAAAATGTTAAAAAATACAGTTATGAAATTGAAACAGTTCTTAATTTGTGTTTCTTCAGATTGCATTGCAGTAGACCCCATAAAGTTATCCTACAACTGATTTTGATACTGTACTGTATGGATGGTAGATACAGGACATGCTTTGAATTCATAAGATTTAACAATACAGTGTTAGGGACAGATCAGATGGCCAGAGACTTGAGACTTGACTTGGACTTGTAGCAAAAGACTTGAGACTTGACCTCAAGCTCAAAGACTTGAGACTCGACCTTCCAAAAAATGACTTGTGAACATCTTTAGAAGGGGGAGAGAGAAGAGGAACGATATGCAGCAAAGGGCCGCAGATTGGAGTCGAACTCGCTGCCGCTGTGTCGAGGTGTACACCTCTAGATGTGGCCGCGCGCTCTACGAGGAGAGCTACCCAGGCGCCCACATCTTAATTTGTAAAGTAAATATAGCTGTCAAAAATATAGTGGGGTAAAATGTTGACTATAGTATTTTCCTATAAATCATAGTAAAATAGAAGTATAGATTAGTATAATATAGAAATACTCAAGTACAGTAAAAGTACCTCAACTTTATACTTAGGCGCATTACTTAATAATGTGGGTGCACCTCTGACTCTGAGGTGAATACTTGTAATGAAAATAATGGTTTCCTCCACCCTATGCTCGACTCAGCATTGGGACAACACGGACGTCATATTTGACATAAAGGGTGATTTATTGAACCCCAGTAAAACGTTTTCAAATGCATAATTGGTTAGTAAAGTATCCTCAGTTGCCAAAGAAGAACATGTAGTAAATCAAAACCTGGCAGTCAATCAGTGCTGACTCAGTTGTTTTTAGCACATATTCTTCTCAATTAACTGCATTTTAGGTTAATGCTATTTATACAGCGGTTCCAAGTCTTTTACTGTTAACGGATTGGGATGTGAACATTAAATAGCACAGAAGAAAAGAAAAACTCTTATGTCTCAACTGATCGTTTTCATGCAATGTGTAATGAATACTGCGCGTAGAGTAGGCAACTGCTGGCTTCATGATGACATTCATCATGATAGACAAGGTTATTTGCAATGCCACAAATAGTGGGCCTGGACTGCGAGCTGAGATATTCAATGTCAAAGTAAGAGAGCAACCAAATATTGTGTTTTTCCATAGACTGTGACATACTTATTAAGTATTTTATCCATGTTCCAAACATGAATAAAATACTTAATATCAGTTTCATCCTGATCGCTGATACTTCCTCATAGGACACCTTGCTATCTTTATATTGGATCTATCAAAAACTACACACTATCCAAAATTGAATAAACAGCAAATGCATGTGTAAAGTGACAAAGGGCATCTAACTGGGGTATAGGAAAGAAAAGGTTTATATGTTTTATTGATCATTCAGAGTGCAGTAGAAGGTGCATTTCCCCAAAGTTGCATTTTATGCTAAAAAGACCAACAAGATCCCTTCGTAATGACAAACTTGGACTAGAAAGTGTTTAGTTTAATCAAACTGCCAATGTAGCTAGTTGGGTTGGTTAGCAGATTAGCAGATTAGATGCTAATAAAAGTATGACACTCACAGATAAGCACCTACGTGTTGCATAAGAGTATACAAATGTTGATGCAAACTGCAGCTGAAGTCTCACGTCCCTCCCCCTTCAAGTCTCTTGCGCCCCACACTTTGAAAACCTTTGCTTTACATTAATCAAAGCCACAACCCTTAATTTGTATGTGTCATTATGTGCTCACTGTTTGCAGCTAAACACAAGAAAAGACCAATCAAAAGTTGATTTTGCAAATAGAACTATTGAAATTGCTTTAGAAAGGATTCCTGCACAACCAGCACATAATAATTACAGCCACCAACAAGTCCATCAATGCACAAATGGGCAAAATAGACTTGGAAAAAAAAGTAAGATGGCTAGTAATTCACACATATAACAAGTGTCAAATCAGCAAGCACAGTTGCAATGTCAAATATTTGTACCCATCTATGTGAACATGAACAGTCTCAAACAAAAAAAGACAAATAGTATGGTAAGACTAAATCAAGCAGCTATTTGATAGGCCCTCCTGTGTACTTATAGCAGGTCACACCTTCTGCTCACAAAAGAGAAGGTCTCTCCTGTAGAGCATGACATTTCCTTTGGAATTGTGCAAACAGCATCGTAAAGGCTGAGAACATGTGAATCTGTTTGTAGGGTCACAGTCAGCCAAACACACTATACTTGGCAGCCACTCCTTTTTGTGTTGTATCTTACAGAATGTTTAATATGCTGTCATGTAACCTTCTGCCGGTGCAGTAGACCCTCAGCCCCACAAACGATTTGCTCTCAAGCATTAATGGCAGAAGTTCATGACTCCTCAAAGCACAGTGCACCAACAGCTTTTTCTGTTCGGTCAATAAACACGTACGTGTAACATAGCCTAACCATGATCTACACACAACAATGTTTCCAACTGGACATTTTTTTATATCTGTGTCATCCTCAGACTAAGCATAGGAATCATTCATCATTTGTCCCTGTGAAATTTGGTTTATGCAGTGCCACAGCTGGACTTCATTCATTTGATATTTTTATCAGAGGATTCTTGGCTATGGTTATTTGCACCAACAAAAGAAGTATAGATATAGAGACAGATTGAGACATAGATAGGATATAGCTGTATACTAGTCCGAGACCACGTCTGAAACTTACTCCTTACCGCTCCACGGGAGGAAAAGCAACATTCGAAATGTGATTGAAAACTGAAATGAGATGCTAATTTATATATACAGTAGCTTCTGTGGGTCGTATTAGAGGGTAGGAATACAATCAAAGGGGTAGGAATAAACAACCTTTATTGTTGTATGGTAAAAGACTGTATGCTATGGTATAGAATAACTTTACTGTCATATCAATGTGTTTCGGCTTGTGGCCCTCATCAGATAAGAGAAGTCTCTATGTTGTGTGCTGAGGCTGGAAAACTTTAAAATATAATTTAAAACAATATTTTCTTCAGTAAAATAAATTAGTATATCATTAGCAAAGAAAAACATGTATAATGAACAATTTGTGTAAAGCAGAATTGTTTCTGTCACTAAGGTGTGAAACCAGTGAAGCACAAGGTATGGATAGTCATGTACCAAATCCCAAAGGGTGGTAATCCTTGAATTTTAAAAGAGTTCTGAACAGGCAGCTAAAGCCACCTTTAAGTAGAGTCTCCAGATGCTACTGTTTGTAAACCTGCAAGTTGGAAAACATTGTGGATGTCTATAGAAATTACAGAAGGCTCAAAATCTCATCAACAGAGAGAGCAGGACAAACAAAGAGATTTGCTTATGCCATGTGGAAAAGTCTGCTTGTGCTAAAGGAGCAAGGCCATTTCCATATTTCCAAAAAGGCGGAAAAATCTATTAAACCAAAGAATTAAATACTTCATCTGACAGATCCCAGCACTCACATGCCAGTAGTTTGTATTATAAACGCACCGGTAGTTGAAACCTTTGTTTTACTCATGTGCACTAATCTCCACCCTATCCTGCTTCTGCTATATTTTTGTTAGACTTTTTCATATTTATTCAATAAATGCCCACAGTGTAAATTGTAACTTTGTGTGTCGAGAATTAATGGGAAAAGCCCCAACTGTTAAATCGTAAAATTTGAATTAGAAAGCTTCCATGTAATGCATATCAAACATTTATTAAAGCCACGCAGAATAATTGAATTGTTCTGCTGGTCTAGGTCGGATTTGTTTAACTAAATTCTTTGGCTGTCAAAGTGTGATACAAGATTTCCCGCAAATTCCATTAAAGGCACAGGTATCTTTTGTGTATTTGTGCATCTCCAAAACATATTGAAATCTTTTCGTCTTTCCTTTCTTCTCGTTTCCCTTTCCAAGCCTCAACTGCTTATCCACATCTTCAACGCTTATCTGTATCGAGCCCCTCAGTGAGATTTCAACCACTGTGACATGTAGTGAAAGCAGAGGCTGTCATTCAGCTGTGCCAAAGCGATTGAAATCGGAGAAGGAAATATGGGAAGAACAAACCAAAGGGACAGGGGAAAAAAAGTAAAGGTAATATAGTTTCATTTTTGACCCTCTGACAGAAAGCAGCCTTGATATACAGTAATGGTATAGAAACTGAATGCATTAAATCAGCTCATGTAAATGTCAGCTTATGTATCCCTGCAAAAGAAAAATACAAACACATATGGGAGAAGGTCTGCTCTGACTTATTGGGCTGATTATTAAGCAAAGCTTATAATGTCACCCTTTCACATACACACTATGAAAGTGTGTCTCACTCACTCACTATCTTTGTGGGGACCCGTCATTGACATAATGCATTCCCTAGCCCCTTACCCTAACCATCACAACTAAATGCCTTACCTTAACCCTTACCCTCACCATAACCTAATTCTAACCCTAATCCTAAAACCAAGTCTTAACCCTCAAACAGCTGTCCGGACCCCACAAGTATACTGGACTCCCGGTTTTTGGACTCCACGAATATAGTTAAAAAAGAACACACACACACACACACACACACACACACAGAGAGAGAGAGTAGCCTGGGAGGAACTTTGTGTTTTAGTAAGCTAAGTTTCACACATTGACTGGAGGTGTCCTTTCTTTCTACTGGTGTAATTATCACTCTGGGAAAAGTGTTTCATTAGGAAAGCTCCTCTTTCAGACACATTACTCACAGAGGGCTGGACACAGACACCCTGGACAACACACACACACACACACACACACACACACACACACACCAGTTTTAAATTCATCACCCCTTATTCTTGTCCTCAGTCCGATCTGTTTTTCTTCACACCTCCTTCTGTTCGTCTTCCGTAGTTGTTCTTTGACTTTAACTCCTCTAACTCAAAGATCCTTCCTTTTTGTGTCAGCTATTATAACTATGAACTGCCACCAACTAATTAAATCAAATTAAGATTGTTTACTAGTCTGGTGAATCGTGCACATTTTGGTGTCTAGCTGTGCTAATTTAACTTTCATTTTAGCCGAGCTCAAGTGCTCGATTTTCCGTGGTTTCATGCTAGCCTTCATGCCCTCCTTCATCATCTCCCTTTCCTTCCTGTATCCAACTCATCATCCCCCTATCTTTCCTTCCTCCGCCTCCTCCACCATTCACTCCCCCCACTGCCCTCTCTCTTGCTTGGGAGGCCTGCAGGTCTGCAGGTTAATGAGTCGTGAAGTGTGAAAACTTCCTGAGACTCAACCGGAGCTAAATGCTGTTTCCAGATGTGTGTCTACAACCGTCTGGATGTCCGCTTGAAATGAGTTAGAGAGGTATGGGTGGGGCAATTTGAGGGTAGGGATAGGGGAATGAAAGGGAGAACAGAGTGGCACAGAGAGGTAGAAAGAAGAGAGGATTCAAAAAAGACCTGAACATGTTGGAGAGAAAAGACAGAAGGAGAGAAAAAAGGGATGTTGAAAGAAACAGATTGATTGACTGGATTATTAAACTATTTTTCACACACTGCTGGTCATTAAACTAGTGCTGAATATCATATCATGTACTTGTCACTACCTCTGTAAGTGACTAATAAAAAGAAAGTGTGTGCACTCAGTGTGATGGTGCTCTTGAGGATTTTATTTCTTAAGCAATGATTAAAATGTCATTTGTCCTTCCTGTCAGATTTACAGCATATGACATACCTCATAACCTTTCAAAAAATAAACTTTGTTTTACCAAAGTAAAATTAAATGAACACAGAGGAGCTGCGCGCATCTTTGAGTTTTACTGGGAACAATGCCGATATTTGAATAAACAAGTATGAGATTTTAAAGTGCCCATATTATGCTAATTTTCAGGTTCATAATTGTATTTTGAGGTTGTACCAGAATAGGTTTATGTGATTTAATTTTCAAAAAACACCATATTTTTATTGTACTGCACATTGCTGCAGCTCATCTTTTCACCCTGTGTGTTGAGCTCTCTGTTTTAGCTACAGAGTGAGGCATCACACTTCTATCCCATCTTTGTTGGGAGTCGCACATGTGCAGTAGCTAGGCAAGGACTACTAGTTAGAAGCTAGCGCTGCTAGCGGTTAGCCACCTCGTTCTCAATGGCAAAACACTGCTACAACACTATAGAACTACTTACATGTCCCTCGTCTGCAGGTATTCCACGCAAAGTTGGAAGTGCGCCCTCGTTTAGAAGAAGTCTCCCGGCTAATCCTGCCTTGTACTGACTGAAGTTGGAGAACCAGCTAGCTGATGTGGTATTAGCTAAAGTGGTTAGCACACACCAAATGTTTTGGCCAATGACGTAGACGGCCCTGCCTATTTTGACCAGCTCACCCGGACACTGAAGACAGGATACATTCAGAAACCCGTATCTCACTCGAAACAGCATAGATGTTTTTTTTTTCCAAGTTTGTATGCATGTGGAAGCACCAGAGACACAAAATAACACCCCAAATCCCAGAAAAAGTGATTTTTTTCATAATATGGGCACTTTAAAAAATAATATGGCCACAAAAGACTTTTACCTTTGAAACAATAATGCATATGACCTACAGCATCGATTATATGATTGACAACCGGTCCCAAAACAATTACTGCTAACCCTCAAACATTTGGATAATTCCAAACCCACTACTACAAATAAGTAAAGTGATTTTTACAATTACAAAGTTTATTGCCAACTATTTGGAATTTGCCTTGGTGTTTTATTGCATAACAATAAACAGTAGTAGAAAATTAAAAATAAAAGCAAGTAGGCCTACTGCAGAAGTCAAAAAACATAAATATAGAATTGAAAAATTACAATAAAAATATAAAAATATACTATAAACATGCATCGGTTCTAAAATGAAATAGCTGTACAGAAGGCAAAGTTTATTTATTTCACAACTCAGGGCTAATCTTTATATTTTCATATACCAAGACTGTGTGTGCAGTCATGCTAGCAACTCTGTGATGTAGCAGTGCGTTGAGCTAAATGCTAACCTTAGGATGCTAACAATGACAATGTTGAACATGCTGATGTTAAGGAAATGATAATGTTAACCATGGTCACCATCTTAGTTTAGCATGTTAGAAGTTGCCAATTAACACTGAACCGAAACACAACTGAGGCTGATGGTGATTAGTTTTGCAGGTCATAAACCAAAGTATTGGACCAATTAAAATGTTGACCTGATGATGGCACAATATTAACCTGACACGCCACATGGTTTGTTACACAGAACCATCT
This sequence comes from Zingel zingel, assembly GCA_023566125.1. Lineage (NCBI taxonomy): Eukaryota > Metazoa > Chordata > Actinopteri > Perciformes > Percidae > Zingel > Zingel zingel. The sequence continues at coordinate 35,202,366 of CM042317.1, read as the reverse complement.
GAAAAGCCGTCATTTGAAACTATTTTCAAAAGGGCAGGCACTTTCAAACTTTCAGATGGTGATTGGATGCACCGCCTGTTCGCCATTGGTTTTTTTTTAACGAAAAGTTGCGGCTGTCACACACACAAACAATGCTGTAGCTGCTAGTAGCTCCTCACCTCACCTGATTGGTTTGGTAAGCTGTAGTTCAGACACAAACACATTACTTGAAGCCTGACAAGATAGATTTTCGTGTGCAATGTGATATCTTGAGAATCCAGCCGCCGTGCAAGGTAAGCACAATATGGAAAGTCAAGTGAAACCAAAGTTACTACAACGAATTCTGAGCGGGACATGAATGTCTGTACCAATGTCACTGTAAGTCATCAGAGGATCACCAAAAAAAGTCAGTAGGATTCATCCTCTGGGAACCTCGAATGTACACAATTGCATGGCAATTCATCCAGTAATTGTGGAGATATTATAGTGCGGACCAACAAAGGATTGACATTTTGGCTAAAAATGGAGAGACTTTCAGAACAAACCTTAATCAGGGAAAATCTACAGTGTGAGAAGTGGACTCACTGCTCTGTAAATCTACATCTGATGCGTTTAAAGGCACCTGCCAAATCAAAAGCTGATCATTTCCCACTGCACATCTGCAAGCACGGCACATCTGAAAGCATGTGTGTGTGAATATGTATATGCACGCATGTGTGAGTCAATGTGTGCACGTGTCTATAATCTGGCGTAAATAATGACATCTCTGTCCCCCGTCTTCTCCGGTGCCAACTCCACTAATTATTTTTTCTTGGATGCTGCGAGGGTGTCAAAGCTCACACTCCTGCCTCTTAAAAACAGTGTTCCCGTCTGCCTTACTGGCAGTGAGGAGTAGTATTGTTGCAGGGCTTCAAGTGAAAAAAAATCCTGAGCCTGAAACTTTTTTTTGGAACTGGGGGGTCCACAGTGTAATGTTTCAATATGCACTCATTAAAGTTAATTTGACTGGCAAAACAGTCCTTCTTACATTACACAATAACAAAAGTCATTATTTTTAAGAAGTAAAACAATTTTGATACATTTTTACTTCTTCCAACCATATGTTAAATTAAGAGTCAATGGAGATTTACATATTGCAATGAAATCATAATCCTACAATGAATCATTGTCACTTTCTAGATGTTGTGTTGTTACTTTGGCCAGGTCATCATCAAAAAAGAGAATTAGTACATTCATGATTTTGTTCATGTTGACATTAGTTGCTTCATGTACATTTATTAAAAACTTTGCATTGTTTAGCTTTTCATATAGCTAAACGTCTAAACTCTGGGACGAGGCCGTTATGTTTAAATAACTGCCATGCTGATTACAAACAGACAGATTTGTCAAGGGAGTTTGGGCTTCAGATAGCACCCTTTACACAGTGGCCATTGTTAATGACAAATCGTGTTCGGCTATGAATGTGCACACACGTAGTGTTTCTATCACAAACACGGTCGGTCAGTGAAGGCGCATTCGCAGCGGTAGCTGTCGTTGCCGGTAACGTACTCGTACGACAGAGTGCACGGCTTGCCGTCTACACCCTTTTCCTCTTGTCCTCTATTCATGCCAGCACCATTTGTTTTTAACTCCTTTCTCAACTAAAGCTGTATCTACATGCTCCAAGTTTGATAAACTTTGCCTCCAGTTTTTTTTAGCCTCGTTACCACAGAGACCACACCTCACTCTCGCTTTTCAGCAAAGACCCGCCCTACTTTGTATCTGATTGGCTAGAATTTGTTTTATTGGTAGGTGGAAGTTCAATAATTGGTTAAACCCAGCGCATCCAAAACAAATCCCATGTGGACTTTTTAATTTATTTATTTTTCTAAAATAGTCATATGCCAGAAATCCGGCACCAGGCCCGAGTACTTCAAGCCCTGCGTTAGTTAGAGCTGCGTTCCTCTCATATGATTGGTAGGTGAAATCAATTGACTCGAAAATATTAAACCACATGCAAGTTTTTTTTTTTTTTTTTTCCTCACGGCCGCACGCCGGAGACCCGGCACAGTGCCGGAATACTTTAAGCCCTGTTGTTGGTGTGTTTGTGTATAGTGTAACTCCGTCATATTTAACTGTAAACTATCACTGCTCATCATGTTTGATTTTCATTCCAATTTCTTACATATTTTCAGAATTTTTTTGATTAATAACATTGTCTGTAACAGAAAACAAAATCTAGTCCCATGTGTGAATGTGCTAAACTCCTGTCCACCACCCCAAGCTCCAAAACCTTACCCTCCACCTCGCTACATTAAGTGCACACTACTTCTAGCATTGGCACTTATGTCGGCATTGGATGCAAATTGTGAGATGCAGAGTCAACCAAGATGGATGTGATTCCTAAAAGGACTACTGAGCTGTGATGTAACTACATATCCTGCTCAGATTTGTGCATTTCAGAACCTTTTAACATCACATATAAACCATGTACATGTTATCAGTGTCTTTCATTTACAGTAGTTCCACTGGAACAATATTAGAGTTTTTACCATAGCTGATACAAACAGTTATATTAACATTTTTACATAACAAGTTCATTGCTGAGATCTGGGGATACAGTGAAATCAAATTGAGTTGAGGCTAGTCTTTAAATCTACTGGGTTTTTGTCATATTTTCTGTTTTTATTTTGTATGTTTATGCTTATGTAAAGCACTTTGAATTGCCTTTGTGTCTGAATATTGTCTTGCCTTGACTAACAAGTGGTCAGATAACCACAGAGTTTGTTAACAACAGATCTCTGCAATTATCTTGGTGAGGAAAAAGTTTCAGAACTGTACAAAATATTAGCCCAAACTACGAAAATAAGAGGTTGCAAACACTGAAGTTTCCTTTTTTTTTAGCTTGCCAGGTTCAAACAAACATCAATCAAACACTGAATAGGAATGAACACAGGTTCAGTCCCACCTTTCAGCTGATACAAACATCACTGTAGTAGGTGGAATTAAGGTTAAGCAATTAAATCTGGTCAACACTAAAAGTGACCGACTGGAGGCAAATACGTCCTCTCAGTAAGAGTGGCTTTAAAAGTAAATAATTCAAGTCATCAGTGGACATTTTCCATCATCTATTTTTCATTTGGGTCAACAAATGGCATTTACAACAGCGCTTTGTCTCTCTGTTGGTGTGTTTGCACTTATGAATACATGTTTTTGTTTGCATGTGGGTGTAATTTAAGAGACTCTCCATGCTCCTCAGTGAGTGTGATTGAGCTCTGTGCGGTTATAGGGAAAATAAGTTGAAAACAGGACAGAATCAATACCGTTTACCCAACAGCCTCGTAGCGTGTGTGTGTGTGTGTGTGTTGTGTGTGCATTTGCGAGTGTGCCTGTGTGTGTTTACCTGGAGTGTGACTGTATTTAACGTGTCAAGTTGAGGAAAAACAACCAATTGCCTCTTAGCACACGCTTTATTGACCAGTGGAACACACACACACACACACACACACACACACACACACACACACACACACACACACACACACACACACACACACACACACACACACACACACACACACACACACACACACACACACAGCAGGCATATTGACTGGTTGAAGGGAGAAACAGGTTTAAGGTAATTAGAGTAGTGTACTTTCCGCCAGAAACCCACTAAGATCCTTTTCACTGCAGTTAGCCAACTACCCCTAAAGTGTGACTAATATTACAACTATGGAAGAAAGTAAAACAGGCCAGCTGTATCGTTGTCATTATCACAACATACCAGAACCTCTTCCAAGAGATTATGTATAGTACAAGAACACACTAATTTCATCTGAATTTATTTATTTATTTTTTTACACTGGCAGTCCTGCAAACTGTCTATGTTGTGAAGCTAGTTGGGTCAACATCATACCTCACTGAGATCAGCACTTACCTTCAGACCCAAAGGCTGTGAGATCAAGCACCCCCCCTCCCCCCCCAGTGTTTTAAGGTGAATCCGTTGATTATGAAGAGAATGTTGAGTTCTAATTCATGTCTAATTCATTTATCAAGAAAAGGAAATGTAGCAGGAAACAAAAGGTTAATCCAAGTTACATAATGAGCAAACAAGAAGTAAATAAAGAAAACAACACAATGGTGATGTGGCCTTTACTATACTGTTAACACACACTGTATGACATTTAAATAGCAAACTGGATACTAAAGATGTTGCTTCCTCACATCCAGCACAGTTATCCACTACGTGCGGTCATCGAGACTCTTTAATCATATTTCAATTTATTGGTATCAATCTACGGTCTACAGGGTTGACAGGAAGTCCCCTTACAAAATAAAGAATAGGCCTACTTGAACTTCACTGCTTCAGGAAGCCTCTTTACTTCTTATCCATCCTTCTGTAATAGAAGTATGTAGTTATTTAATTCTGTCTCAAGTCAACAACAAAAGGCTTTCCGATTCAGCCCCCAACCTCAAGTTAACACTGCAAACAACGCAATCAACAAGTCACTTCAAGTCCATTAATTTCAGATTGAGCTGAGCGATGGATGCGTGGAAGGTCAGACAGAATTGTCGGCTGAGAAAAGTTTGCAGACGAGTTGGCTGAACATTTTGTTTTTGCTGGGCATCAACAGCCAATCCGATTTTCACTCTCTTTGTTTCTGTGATTTAATTTTATGATACAATAATTCTGCTCATTCGAAGTGTATATTTAAAGTGTAAAGTAAAAAAAAAAAAAAAAAAAAAGGTATTGAAAAATGGATGCGGTTTTATCGCACTAGTGTTTGATTACAGTTTGCTAAAGAAGACTCTAACATTGTGTAAGGCTTTACTGCTGCTTTAAAAACACTGAACTGCACTCAACCACTATACTGTTAAAATCAAACCTCTCACGCCGGCTACAACTGGTCACAACAGAGCAACCCATCAACCAGGTTGCCGACATTATGAATGTGGGGTAAGGACCCAAACTTATCAAAAGGGGGTCCGTGATCAAATACAGAACTATTTGGGGTGCTTGACATGAAACGGTCTGGGAGCTCTTCATGTGGAGTGCAGCGAGTGGTACACAATCATTTCTCCTCCTCTTTCATTTTCATCTCTCCATCTGACAGCACGTTCAAGTTGCTTTATATTACTCAACGATGTTCACTGCTCAGTTAGAAACACACACACACACACACACACACACACACACACACACACACACACACACACACACACACACACACACACACACACACACACACAAAGAGAGGATGGGAGGGGGAGACAGAAAGGCAGCTACAGACAGCTACACTCACATATAAGCGCTTACTGCTGTAATCCTATCAGACAGGGCTTGCTGGCTTCATGCGGCCTGTGAGAGGTCAACATAAACTGTGTGAACATGAAATGGGAAGAGGAGAGACACAGATGAAATTTTCGCTGGAAAAATGTGCACAATGTGTGTGCTTTGTATATGAAAACCAACCCTGTCTACTTGAAATTAACTAAATTGTTTTCCCGATTATGTTGTGGTGACAAACTTGTAATCCCTGCCTAAGTTACGTTCAGAGGCAACATTTATTTTAATGGCTGAAGCACTACATTCATGAAATAACCCAAAAGTTGAAGGGAGGTGGTTGGGGTGAATGTCGGGCATATCATTTTTGCAGGACTTTGACAGTGGAGTCCAGAGTTTGCATCCTGACTCCCATCTTTGGTTCAGTTTAGGCAACAAAGGCACTTATTAAGCACTAAGGTTAGGAAAAGATCATGGTTTGTGTCTCATGTCACTGTGGACTTTTTCTGTATTAAACCAAGATCGTCATCTTTCCCTAACCTTAACCAAGTCCTCCCAGTGCCTGGAAATCGCCATACAAAGTTTAATAATGCAGTAGTTACTACAAGCACATATTGTACTGCTAGATTGGATATTTTGGTGGTGCTCAGTACCTGAACCTTCGTTTTGGTATTAAAGGTCATATGACATGCTGCTTTTTGGATGATTTATATAGGCCTTAGTGGTCCCCTAATACTGTATCTGAAGTCTCTTTCCCGAAATTCAGACTTGGTGCAGAATTACAGCCACTAGAGCCAGTCCCACAATGAGTTTTACTTAGGATGTGCCATTTCTGTGTCTGTAGCCTTAAATGCTATTGAGGAGGAGAGAGGGGGGGGCAAGGTGGTGAGTGTGGGTGTGGCCTTCACCAACTGCCATGCTTTGCTTGTTTTCAACCCATGATGTCTCTCTCTTTCTCATGGGCGGGCTAAATTCTCTGGGCGGGCAAAGCAGAGAAAGGGGAGGTAACCTTCCTCCTTATGACGTCATAAGGAGGAGATTCCAGATCGGCCCATCTGAGCTTTAATTTTCTCAAAGGCAGAGCAGGATACCCAGGGATCGGTTTACACCTATCGCCATTTCTAGCCACTGGGGGACCATAGGCAGGCTGTCATATTAATGTTAAAAAAACCTCATAAAGTGAAATTTTCATGCCATGGGACCTTTAATACCAAAACAATAGTTTTGTCCAATAACTTAGGTTAAGCAATATAAACAAATTTTTCTACACAGCCAACGTCAACCAACAACATAACTTCTTAACGGATCTGTTGTCTTAACACATATGGCTGTGCAAGACATTTGCCTAAATGAAATACAGTCTAAATAAATCATGAAATACCTAATCCATAAGTAAATAACATTAGCACTGACTGTAAAAAGACGGCCTCCTCATTCATTTCAATGACACATCTGCACTGACACAGCAGCGATAGAACAGAATAAAACAATATACATTAACTTATATACATAGCCTACCTATACACGTACACACGCAGAAGGTATGTCTGGTATATGCAATGTCAGAGTATGAGTATTTTAAAGTATTAGTATTTTTTTGTATTGCAAAAAGAAAGACATTGGTTTATAGTGGGAATGAGGGTAGTGCTAAATAAGACAGATACACTCTTAATATACAAACCATTGAAATTATAGCTACATTTTACAACAGTCTTACAACAGGCAATCAAGTTTAGATAATAATAACAACAACCACAACAACAACAACAACGGCTATGTTTGCATGTAACCATTTACTCAATAACTAATTACATTTTAAAAACAAGTAGAACAGCATCCTCAGTCATTTCCCTTCACTCTGTCTTTTCTTTCCTCTCTGCTCGTCTCCTTCTGTGTGTAACGTGTGTTCCAGTGGGAGTACTTGGTTCAGTTTGTGTTTTATAAACATTTGAGAACGCCCACAGCTCCCATGTGCAGGCGGATCCCTGTGCCCTTACCGTGACTCTGTAGACATCTCAATATCAACAACTCCAGAGCACTCATATACACACACACAAACAAGGATGCATGCCTGTCAGCCCCATCGGAAACTGCAGGCATGCTAGCATAAACACCTCATTGTCACACACACACACACACACAAACCTGTCAGTTGTCAGGAGGAAAGAACAGCCAACTGAGACTTGGAAGTGCAGGCAAACATTTCATCCTTATTACCCTGTTGTTCTCTCTCTCTTTCTCTCTCACACACACACACACACACACACACACACACACACACACACACACACACACACACACACACACACACACACACACACACACACACACACACACACACACACACACACACTTTCTGTATTTAGGCATTATCATTCTCACCTTTTCTCATATTTCTTTCTCACGAGGGGTTTCTCTCTCCCTCCTCAACTTAATCTCTCTCTCTGCCTCTCTCCTTTTTCTCTTCCTCAGTCTTTCCCCCCCTCAAGGTGTCTAAGCTGTGAGACATTTAATCGCCGCAGTAACGGTTTCATATCTGGAACAGAAATCAAATAATGCCAGATGATTTACTCCCCCTAGCAACCAGGGAGCACAGCCCTAGCAACCGACCCAGCCGGAAGGCCAGACCTAATCAGGTTGAAAATATTTCAATTATTGTGTTGATTCTAGGAGGTGTGTGTGCTTGGTGCATGTGTGTGTGGGCAAGTGTGTGAGTAAAGATTGGCCTGCTGCATTTCAATGATGTCAGCCTCTATTGATCTGAATACCAGAAGAGAATAGGGAGGACATAAAAAAAAAAAGAAACTGCGGTGTCATAGAAGAAGTGATCAAGAAGCGCTGCTGTTATGATGGAGATGTTAGAAGGATACAACAACACATGGTCATTCTGGCTTGGATAGTGTAACAGTTGGCATGCTCTGTGTGTGTGTGTGTGTGTGTGTGTGTGTGTGTGTGTGTGTGTGTGTGTGTGTGTGTGTGTGTGTGTGTGTGTGTGTGTGTGTGTGTGTGTGTGTGTGTGTGTGTGTGTGTGTGTGTGAGAAAGACAGAGAAACGACAGAGTTGGCAAGGCAGAAATGACAGAGGATAGCCAGAGAGCGGGGACAGGATCCAAACTCCAGGGTGCCAAAGGACCAAATTGAGCTTTACTCCTCAGTCTATCAAACACAGTCACACTACGCTTGTTTGTGGTTGTGTTGGAGAGTTAGAGAAAGTGTGTTTGGATCTGTGTGTGTGTGTGTGTGTGTGTGTGTGTGTGTGTGTGTATGTGTGTGTGCAAGTTTCTACTTTTTACACAATTTACACTGAGTTGCTAGTTTAGGTACACCTAGCTAAAACTAATACAGTCTAATACAATAGTCCTGTAATAAATCCTTGTTGAAACAGTTTTAAAGAGGTGTTGACTGTATGGTCACTCTGAGTATTTTAGTATTTGTTAAACTGCATTGCATTATACTAACATGTGTTTCTTTTTATTTAGCCTAAACTCATTTATTTAAATGGGGCGGGCAAATCATAGAAATGCCTGTCAGTTAAACTGTCAACGAAGTGTTTAAACTACATTGCACAGTAATGCAAACTAGTGCTAAAATGATTAGTTGACCATTACTCAATGTACAATGTTGGTACTTAATGAATCATTGAAGTTCTTTAACAGATAAATGCCAAACTCTCTGTTTCTTGCATCTAAAATGTGTGCATGTGCTGCTTTTCACTGGTATATGTCATATTAAATTGAACATCTATTGGTTTTAGCTTGTTATTCAGCTGAAACAATATTTGGACTATAAATATAATCATTTGTTGCAGCCCTGATACAAAACTTGCAGATTATCTTTTTCTACGTTGTTTTTTCTGCACTCTTTAATTTTCTATTTCATTCTTCTTTAATTCTATAATAATGAGAAAAATAAAGAGTGCAGAGGAACAATGCAAAAAGAAGAGGAGAGGGGGGCGAAAATGAAACACACGCTCTAATCTAATCTGCTTTTTCAACCTCTAATTCTCTGATGGTAATTATGCCTGACAATTGGCCTTTAGGGACGAGACAAGTCTCCTTCTTTGGCGTTTGCTGTTTGGATGGAGGCAGAGGGGAGAGGGCGACAGAGCAGACAGACAGACTTACAAACCCCGAGACAGAGGCAGAAAAGCTCGATAGAAGGAGAGAATGAAGGCAGTTTGAATGACAGACAGAAATGGATGTTAAAATGGGTATTTGAGAGATTATGAATTTACATATCTTAATAGAGAAATGCATGCTACGGCTCTCCACCAGGAATAAAAAGCTGCACAGCTCATCTTCAGAATTACAGAATGTCCTATGTGACGTGATTGTGTGTGTGTCGCTTTGTAGGTGTGTGTGTGTGTGTGTGTGTGTGTGTGTGTGTGTGTGTATGTTTGAAAGAGACATTTTGGGTGGTTTGTGTGAATCATTATGTGTATAAGGGTTGCTCTCCTCTCAAGTTGTTATCTATGATCAAAATTGTTTGAGTGATTTCACACTAAATGTCATTTTTTTTAACCATTTTGAAGAGCTTTTCACTCAAACACAGAGGCCTCAGTGGAGGTGGGAGACCAGTTCAGCACCAACAGCAGCTTGTTTTCACCAAACTGAAGAGAATCTGACATGTAGTTTTAAAGAATTGAAAACGCTTCCAGACCTCTCAATCGCCCACGTCTCAAATTGTGTTGGCGATTAAAAAAAGGTTTGGTATTGCTCTGGTTAATGGCTGTTTCTCTGGTTGGAGAGAGAACCAGCATAGCCAATAGTTGACTAAATGTGATGATGGTGATGTAACCAAGCTGTGTCAAATAAGCAACAGAAATCTGGACCAGCCTGGTTCCAGATTTCTGAGTTGCTACACACATCTACACATTCTTTTCAGCGATTTAAATAGGGCGTTGTATTCATTCACAGATGTTTGGCCTGTTGTATCAACCAAACCAACTAGAGCTCTGTAGGGCAGACTGTAGTTGGGGATTTACCTTGTCATCTTCAGGCAAGTTACTTCCAAAATGTAATACATTAAAGATTACTAGTTACTATCATTTGAGAGTAATTGGTTATATTACAATATTACTGTCTCTGAATTGTAATGCTTTGCACGACTTTCACCAAAAAACCCTGCAAAAGTATGATTGGCAGGTATTGTGAATGTTTCAATTATCAGGGTATCTCATTAAATTATTTAAAGTGCTCATATTGTGCTCATTTTCAGGTTCATAATTGTATTTAGAGGTTATATCAGAATAGGTTTACATGGTTTCATTTTCAAAAAACACCATATTTTTGTTGTACTGCACATTGCTGCAGCTCCTCTTTTCACCCTGTGTGTTGAGCTCTCTGTTTTAGCTACAGAGTGAGACATCACACTTCTGTACCATCTTTGTTGGGAGTCACACATGCTCAGTAGCTAGGTAAGGACTACTAGCCAGTCAGAAGCAGAGTATGAGGGAGTGCCATGCTAGCAGCTAGGCGAGCATTATAACGTGTGTTACAAAGTGACCACGTTTGTCTCTGAAGTAAAGGCTGGAATACAATAGAGCTGTTTGGAGCAGTTGGTGAACAGTGATTTCTGTTGGAGACGGTAAGTCCCTTTGGGGTGGACTTTGGGCTTTTTCACTTTGTAAACCTATAACATGCACAAAAAAAGATATATAACACAATTGCGGAAAGGGAAAAAGCCAAAAAGCATAGTAGGAGCACATGGCAGGAAATGATCAGATCAGCCAGATATGGTGAAGACCATTTTTTTGGGAAAAATGTAATATTGCCCTCACAATCATCTACAGTGTCAAGACAGCAAAGTGAGACCAAATAGGTCGTAACAAAAAAAGTTATTCGGAATATCAGACTTACTGCATTATTTGCAGGCAAAACATTACCATGGACAAAATCCTGTGCATTTTGTAAATATAAAAACCAAACATTCCTTTTATTATCCACTGCAAGTTTTTCACATTATTATTTGCTAAATAGTGCAATCAGTAGAGAGGGGAAAAAATAGATAAAAGGGCCATGAAGAGGCAGAGTTGTATGTCAGGAGGTTTTCGTTGGATAATGGAGGTCAAAAGGAGAAAAATGTGTTCATGAGAAGACAGAAAATTCAGAGAGAAGAGTCTTCTGCCAATCAGTGCCATAATCACACTTTTCCAATTTCCTCTTTACGTCACTAAGAGTACCACCCAGCTATAGGTAAGACTGCCTCAGTATTTAAGTGTGTGTGTGTGTGTGTGTGTGTGTCAGCTGGAAGGGCAGCTAGGCGTAAAATTGAGTCCAGATTCATTAAGTTCTGTGAGCTGAGCTGCAGTTGGTTTAAGTGATACATTTCCTCTGGAAGTGGAGGTGTGGAGGTGTGTGGGTGGATGGGTGTTGTGAGGGGGGTCAGTCAAACGTTACGGGTCTCTCACTCTGTCTCACACCAGACTACACACACACACACACACACACACACACACACACACACACACACACACACACACACACACACACACACACACACACACACACACACACGAGTATCAGACAATTTAGAGGCCTTTATTCTATTTTCTCCCTCCTCTGTCTCAGTGGTGACACTGTAAATCTGAGCCAATTTCCTCCTCTAATCATCATTAAAAAGCGCAAATTACTCCACTCTCCATTAAACACTCCCACATGCCTGCTGCTATTACTTGCTCTGCAGCTTTTTTCATACACACCAGACTGAGGCCAGCCTTCTGCGTAGCTTTATTCTAAACCTCACTTTATTCATGAGATAAGCACAGACACCAGCATATGTCATCACAGAAAACAACGCGCTGCACTGTTTTACCCAACAGCGGGACTGCAATCTCGCTGTGCCCTTTTATAATGCTAAATAGTCACTCACAGTCAATGGCGAAGTAGCCATAGAGGGTGATTTTATAGAAAACTAGACATGCATGCATCTTAGAAGCTTTTCACTAGACCTAACGTAAAGTACAACAGCCCCTCATTCATCAGAAGTCAACATTTAAAGCTCCACTGAGTATTAGGGTTTATGGGTGATGACAAAAGGCCTTTAGACTCATATAGACTCGGAAAGAAGTGCAGTACAGACAGTCTGAAAAACAGTTAAAGCTTCTTTCCGATGCACAAACAGTGAAATCTGTGTTGGCAAAAAAAAATGTCTTTAAAATGTTCCAAAACCAACAATCCTAGCCTGATTAATTCAGCAATTCAAATATGTTTGGTGTTGTTCCCATTGAAGGCTGTTTTACCCAGTTAGAGAAACCATTGACTAGTCAAAGCTTTGTAGGTGTGATTAAGAAAGGGGACATCATCATGCTACATATGCTAGTTAGCCATATTAAGGAAAAATAGCAACTGAAAAATGGCGAAAAACACGAATGCAAAGACAAACCTGTAGAAGTTGTTGTAAATCAAATAAACTCTTAAATCATTATATTTTTTTGAATAAAAAGCTTCTGTGACACCTGAAATGACGTTGACAGGATGGGTGGATCGCTCGCTACCGGTTAGACCAGAAGTACGCCTGCCAACAACAAATTGGCTGACATATTTAATAAAGTTCAATAAAAACGGCAATTCAGCAGTGCTGGCAGAAGTATTCAGATCTTTTTACTTAAGTAAAAGTAGAAAAACCACACTATCAAAATACTAAGTCCTGGTTTCAAAATATAACTTAACCCTTGTGTTGTCTTCGTTTCAACCTTGAAAAAAACACTTTTTTTCCTGACATTTGTGATGCCTTTTTTCACAATTTCTTTTTGCTTTTTCCGTTTTAAATTTTTTAATTTTTCTTCTACACATTTTCAGCGCTTATTTCTACATCCAATATTTTCTGATATAAAACAAAAATTTAAAACGGGCCAATGTGACCCGAAGTCAACACAAGGGTTAAGTAAAAGTATGTAAGTATTGGCAACAAAATGTACTTAAAGTATAAAAAGTAAGAGTGCTCATTATGCAGGATGTCTCAGTTACATTATTATATATTTTGATTAGTCATGATGCATTGACATGAGCAGTACGTGTACAGTATATATTACCAACTCCTATCACTCTGTAATTATTGTTAGTGTTCAAATAATTACTTTTTGTTGGAAATGTCAAGAGTCAGACATTTTTTTGACAAGCATGCTTCAAATGCTCTTAATGGCAATAACAACGAGACGAGCAGCTCATCAGACTAATAAGAATGTTTTCTTTTTCTCCATTTCTCACTTTGTTCTGTATTGCATGATTTGTATTTTGCCTCAACATGTAATGCTTTGTCTGCCATCCTTATGTGTGTTTTACATGGTTTGGTCTAGTGCTCTTTGAAACAGACATTTGATCTCAGTGAAACTTAACATTGTCATGTATATTAAGTGGTTTCCTGTGGGCTTTTTACCTCCTAGTTGCTCTTTGATAAAAACAAATACAAAAATATCAGTGCTACTTTAGCAGCACACTCTCATAAAATATAACTAAGGTACTAGTCTGACATCACCAAATAAGAACTGAAAGCCGTCACCTCTCTGAAAATCATTTCTTCAACTTCAGGAAGTGTCAGTAGCTGACTGGCATAGTTTTAGGGCTTGCCTGCAGAAGAGGATGATGGGATTTCGTTATTGAATATTGTACGTGTGACAGTCTCATTTCTTGCCCCTGGCCTGAGTACAGTCCAGCAATATTCTTACCCACAAAATTTATTTCAGACTGACGTTTTAGCCTCAGTATTTTATTGGTGAACCCGGACTGAGATATTACCGTCCTAAAGAGTGGACTGTTTTTCGACAGTTAATGGAGAAAAAGCTGGCCCAGTGTATCAGCTCCTGCAACCTCCTGCTTCTGAACGGAGCTGAAGGTTCAGCGTGTCGCTGCAAATGGTTTCTTTGGTCATGCTCTTGTGCTACTGGGAGTGAATATTTACACCTGTAAGTTAGTTGTTTGCTGCAGAGCTCTGTAGAAATAACTTAACACTTTTAGCTCGGAAATATGATCAGAAAATAAACACGGAAAATGTAACAAGCAACAAGAAAAAAAAAAAGAGAAAAATGGATTAAACATATAAATTATATTCTGTTGCGCAACAGTCACACTTTGCATTCAGCAAGCAGGTGACAACTGTGTGTATTTCCTTCTTTTAGTGCAGGTTTAAGTGTGTAGGCCATATATCATCAGCCTTCTTCAAAACAGGTGAAGAATTGAAGCAGACTTGTGCCATACTGAATGCTGGCTCACCCCCCCGACACATTAACTCCTTAAGGGAAAGTCATAAAGAAGCACTTAACTTATGGAGAGAACCCTGGTGAGCGGAGCGCAGCTGTCCCGTCATTAGCCTGCGTTTGTTTTCACAGTTTGTTTGTTTGTGTATCGGTGTGTTTTTGCACCTGTGGCGCAGACATGTAGGGTCGTGAGAAAGGCTCAGGGAGAGGATACGGTCACGTTAAACTCTCAAGGGAACAGAGAACCTCAAGGGCCTTCTAAGACCTGACCCTTATCATGTGGGCTGATGTGTAGCAGGTGTAATGTTTACCATCGAAGTGTTAGCAGCAAGCTGACATTTGCTAATTGGCACTAAACACAAAATACAGCTATGGCTCATGGGAATGTCATTAGTTTTGCAGGCAAGATAATATTTTTATTTTATTACCATAAGTTTTGTTTTATTTGCAAAGTACATTTACACATGAGAAATGTATCCTCTGTATTTAACCCATCCTAACTTATTAGGATCCGTGGGCGGCCATAGTCCGGCGCCCGGGGACCAACTCCAGTTGTAATACCAGTACCTACGTCAACGAGTTACCTGGCATGCATCATCATGCAAATATTTAAATATTTATATATATTTAAATATATCATGCAAATATTTAATACCCCATAAAGACATCTCTTTATGGGGTATTAAATATTTGACCCGATGGTGGCGATACATGAAAAGTTAAAACAAATCACCCTGAGAGGGACATGAATGTCTGAACCAAAATTCATGACAATCCATCCAAAAGTTGTTGAGACATTTCACTCAAAACCACAACCATCAACCTCCTGGTGGCACCAAAGAAGAAGTCAGGGGATCACCAAAGTCAGTAGGATGACTGTACAATGATTCATGGTAATCCATCCAATAGTTGTTTTCAGATATTTCAGTCTGGACTAAAGTGGCGGAACGACCAACATTGCCATCCATACAGCTAGCATGGCTAAAAATGGGAAAGTAACTTATATATTGAAAGATTCTTAATTGTCTGATCATATTTTTTGTTAGCATTAATATGAAATATTTTGGAGAAAGGTTGGCTCGTCTTTATTTTATTTTTTTCCCGAAAAGAAAAGTATTGATTAGAATTGAATCACAATGATAAGATATAAGTACAAGAACTAAGAAACACAGCAGGTTGATTGAGAGCTTTACTCAAATTTAAGGCCAGTTATGTTATGTTCTTCTTCACTTGTTATACACAGTACAAGTAGACAAGCTACCAAAAAGTAGCTACTGCCACCTTCCGTCTGTCATTCTACGCCATGGGTTGCAGGTCGTGGAGATCCCTTGAAAGTCTCCTGTTAGGAAACAGCACAGTGTTTGAGTGTGTTTTTGTGTATGTTGGTGCAACACAAGTAGGGACAAGAGAAGATTAGAAGTTCTAATCTCCTATGGGTTTGTGGCAAGGCCCTCTGTGTGTGTGTGTGTGTGTGTGTGTGTGTGTGTGTGTGTGTGTGTGTGTGTGTGTGTGTGTGTGTGTGTGTGTGTCAGAGATGGGGACTCGAGTCGCACTTAAGTCACACAAACAGCTGACTTCAGACTTGACTCGGACTCGACCCAAAAGACTTCAGACTTGACTCGGACTCGAGCTTCGAGACTCGTCAACAACCTATTTTCATGCAATTATTGCTTTTAAAATCTAAATTGATTTATGTATTTCTATTTTCTTTTATTGGCGCATATACGTTGGGGAAACGCATGACGAGCTGCGTGTCCCTTGGCCTTTGCCATAATGTGCAATGTACGCATGCACTATGCGGCGCGCGCGCGCACACATCAAAAAATGCAGCGACGATGGCGACACCAAGTCCTCCTGCAGTTGTGCCTTTTGTCATTAGTTTTGCTTACAATAACTTCATAAACAGTGGCAGTAAGCAAACAGCTACATGCAAGGAGTGTGGCACCAAGATACATGACGCTGGATCAACAACATCGAACTTCAGACATCTCAAAACGCACCCAGATAGGTCAGTCACTCACGCTAATGTGAAAGAGACGTTACATTTAGCATATATCGCCACAGGTAACAAGCTAACCATCACAAAGTGCTGTGCTAATGCTGGGGACAGGCAAATTGTATTGTTATAGTTGTATCCATATGATGTGATAGACTTAGGTTAATATTTCACCAGTAGCAGAAGATTAGACTATATGATGTCCTAAGTTGACGAACACTGAAAAATGTAATGCGTGATGAGGTTGGGCTTTACAGCCAGTTAGTAACACAGACAAACGTGTATTCTTTGGTGCAGATACCAAAATGTTGAAAAATACAGTTATGAAATTGAAACAGAGTCCTTAATTTGTGTTTCTTCAGATTGCAGTGCAGTAGACCCCATAAAGTTATCCTACAACTGATTTTGATACTGTACTGTATGGATGGTAGATACAGGACATGCTTTGAATTCATAAGATTTAACAATACAGTGTTAGGGACAGATCAGACTTGAGACTTGACTTGGACTTAACTTGGACTCATGGCAAAAGACTTGAGACTTGACTTGGACTTAACTTGGACTCATGGCAAAAGACTTGAGACTTGACTTGAACTTCCCCTCAACGACTTGAGACTTGACTTGGACTCGAGCTCAAAGACTTGAGACTTGACTTGGACTTCCAAAAAATGACTTGTGAACATCTCGTGTGTGTGTGTGTGTGTGTGTGTGTGTGTGTGTGTGTGTGTGTGTGTGTGTGTACACAATGATAACAGCTACTACTAGATAAAGAGTAGCTGGTCCCTCTGGTACGTCTAGATGGGCTGTGTTAAAACAATGTTGTGGCTCACTTTGTGTGTGTGTGTGTGTGTGTGTGTGTGTGTGTGTGTGTGTGTGTGTGTGTGTGTGTGTGTGTGTGTGTGTGTGTGTGTATGCTACAGCAAACGAATTTTACAACATTCAGAGCTCAACATCTGAAGCTCTGAACCGCGGGTTGATGATGTTACAAAGAAGCAACATGACACACACAACAATAACTGATGGGAGATAAATGACTTGTTTCTCCCCCCTCCTCCCCGTCTCTCTCTCCTTCTCTCACTGTCTTACTCTTTATATCCCCTCCCTCTTCGTCCTGTAATCACTCCCCTCTGAATCCTACGAATATAATTCAGCAGCAATCCTGTCCCTCTGTTCCCTCTGCCCCCCCCCCCCTCTTCTCACAGGGAGACACAATGAGATATGACATTTCATTTGAGTTTCTCTCCACCCGACACCCTTGCTCCAAGAAATAAATAAATAGTTCATTAGCAGGCTGAGAGGAAGAGGAAAAAAAGACACACACACACACACACACACACACACACACACACACACACACACGCACACACACACACACACACACACACACACACGCACACACACACACGCACACACACACACGCACACACACACACGCACACACGCACACGCGCACACGCACACGCGCACACACTTCGCACACGCTTCAGAGGCGGCAGGAAACACAATATAAATGCATTTATACATTCATGCTCACATACAGGCCTTACACGTCATTACACGTGCAGCCCTCAACACGAAACATTCACATGGGTTTTGGTACATGGAGGACCAGTGCAAACATGTAGAAAGTGATAATGCAATCTCGTGCCTAGAAATAGACAAGGTGGATAAGTAATGAAGATAATGCATCTCCCTCTGAAACTCCTATCATCCCGCCTCTCTCCTTAGAACACTTTATCATCTCCCTCCCTCACTCCCTCACTCGTTCTCTCTCAATCTCTCTCAGGTCTTACCTAGAGACCCCCGGCTTTATTGTCTTAATTAAAACAGAGCCTGTTTAATTATTTTAATCCACACTACTGCACAACAGGGACTCCTTAGGAGAGGGAGTGCGGCAGGATAGAGGGAGGAGGTGGGAGGATGATGGTGGGGTGGGGGTAGCCCTGACATTTCAAATTAAGCTCTTCAAGTTCAAAAGCAAGAGTTCTTATCACTTTTCCTCTCATTCATTTTCCCATTTCTGCCCTCCTCTCCCTCCATCTCTCCAAAAGTCTTTTTCACTGATCTCTTCCTCCACCACCGCTCTCCATCCTCCTCCTCCCTTTCTCAGTTTTCTTCCTCGCCTCTACGCATTTCTTTCTTCCTCCTGCCTCTCCTCCTCTTCGCTACCTTTGAGAGATTAGCAGTTTGGAGAACAGCCCTGTTGAGAGCCTTTTTCAAGCCCGGGACATCAAAAGAATCTGTGATTATTACAATACCCCCCAAAAAAAGCTTTATCTGAATACACACCCACGTGCAACCAGATACCTTCACATATCAAACCATAATTTATACTTGAGGGTGCAATCACGTCAAGCTGGTTTTGAGTGGTTTTGTTGAGCTCTGGGGTATTTATGTGTCTAGTTTGGCTTGTCGGGGCTGGCAAGAACAATACTGCTTGAACCCAGAGTCAAAAAGTGTCAGCACTGAGGTCATGTCCACAGTAATGCAGACACATTTTGAAATTGCACCCGTTTTCTCTCCATTTTGGCTTAAACTGGCATTTTCCCTCTACCAAAAAAAAAACGGTGTTGAAAAACAGCTATATCCAAACCCACGCATGGATAAGGACTACTGTATGTTGTAGGAACAATTGTATATTGTGAACTTTCATCATACAAATGTGGTTATCTTATTTCCGTTTACAATGTGAGATTAAATCACAGTTTGATACCCATGCCGACAAAAAAACAAAACAGTGTCAGAGTATCTGTAGTGTGTTTGGCTATAGTGAAACACATAAGTGATCACAAAAAGAGTTGACAAAAGAGTATTAACCCACAGGGACTAAGCAGAGAGCATTTGTCTGTCTAAAAGGTTGATCCTTTCAACCCCAATGTTTCCCCGATGTTGAGGTGTTGCACAATTTTGTTGTTTTCTGCCCAAAAAAAAGAGGTGGAAGAAGAGACAGCTATTTTTTTTTCATTGTTTTTTTTCAGTTCGGACAGCAAGCTTTTTGGATCTCATCTGAAACACACAGGTCAGCTCTTTGTATACTCCATTTATCATGTTTGGAATGTATCTACATTAGTGAAGTCACGGTCTATGTCTAGAAGGTGCAGACCTCTCCAGTCCCCTCTCTGCCACCTCCGCAAAATGTATGTTGAATTGTCTATTTTACAAATATGAGTTGTGCTTTATGTGGTTGACGTTGGACGGTGATGGCATGTGGCTTTGAGTCCCTCATCAGGATAGAGAACTCAACTTGCCAGTCTCCTGCCGACTCTGATAGTCTGGGCTAGCTAGCTAGCTAGCTAGCTAGCTGGTATGTCAAGTTTTCAAATGTAAACAGAGTAAACACAGAGGAAAAGGTGAAGTAGATAAGCTCAAGATAGCAAGACCATCCCTGTGGCCATCTCATGACTACAAGTCACTCATCAAAATAGACATTTTTGCCACGTAGCCCCATGGGGGTTAGGACAAAAGCCATTTGATTGGCTTGGAGGTTGGGTTCATAGGCCTCAAATTAAAGATTATGCTTACCTATAAGCCTTGAGGCAGTTACGTTTAGGTAAACAGGTGAATGTACTAGATTTGTTCTCCCAGCACAATGTTGACAGCTACTGCAAATTGTTATCCAGGTAGATTAGACTTTTCTGCTAATCTAACGATTAGTTGCTATGAATGGCCAATTCCATCTGATTTTATAACTAATATGTCTACCTGAAGTAAGCTGTCACCAGCAGTTTGATGAAGTAATGCCATTCCTGCAGGATGAGTTTTCACTTCAAGTGTTCAAAATTTAAAACTACAAATCGACCTTAACACATAAACACAACAAAGCAAACTCTTTCCTTATGACTCTGACCAACGAAAACAAGTGTTTATATGCAACAAATTAGGTTGTGAGAGTGCTGGCCAATGCTTCAAACAAACTAGACGTACACACATACAAACAAGTGTCATTCTGCAAAGCAGAGTTTGTCAATCTCTATCAGAGGAAGTGGGAGACGGCCGCTAGAGTTCTACTCCCTGTGGACCACGGAGCGAGGGGAGATGGAGGGTGAGCAAGCTGAGCGAGGAGGGGAGGGAGGGTTGAGGAGGATCGGAGACAGATAGGAAATGGCAAGGATGGAGGGCCAAGAGCAGCAGCAGCAGAGGATACATTTCATAATTTGTGCTCCCTCTTCCGTCTTTCTTCCTATTCGCTGTCTGATTAGTGTGACCTTGATTCAGCCGCAGCCCAGCCTGCTCCTGTTGAACTCTGGGTAATGAAGCCAGCGTTTACAAATAGAGAAATAAACACCTGGCTCCCTGGGAATGGTAATACGCTCCCTCTCTGTATCTTTATCTCTGCTCCATGCCCATTCACATTTCCTCTGTCCTCCTCTATCTCGCTTACTCACTTACTTTTCTCTCTCCCCCTCCCCCCCCATAGGTTTCGGCAGGGAGTCTAAACTCCGCAGATTTCCAGTTTACCTTCCGATTAAGGAGTGAGTTGAGCGTTTCTATTCCCTCTGTCTCCATCCTCCGTTCCATCCCTCATTCATGTGCTGCCACGGTAACTAGCCTATTATCTGACAGTTCCACTCCACTGACCTGCCCAATAACAGCTTTCACATCCCTAAACGCCCTGGAGAGAGAGAGAGAGAGAGAGAGAGAGAGAGAGAGAGAGAGAGAGAGAAACAGAGAGAGCGACAGAGAGAGAGAGAGAGAGAGAGAGAGAGAGAGAGAGAGAGAGAGAGAGAGAGAAACAGAGAGAGCGACAGAGAGCGAGAGAGAGAGAGAGAGAGAGGAGACAGGAAGAAAAGAAAAAAGTGTGTGTGTATGACTGGACATGCACGTGTAAACCCTGGAGATTGCCCCATGTTATAAACATTTACGCCAGGCTAACGGATCATCTCCGAGATACGGGATTGGTCTGACTCCCCCTGTCCCCCCGGCGAATTGAAAGCCCAAGATTAGTGAGATGATAGCTTTTCAGATTGGCGAGGAAACACAGAAATGAGTTTCACCGAGTGAGTTTACGGAGGTTAGATTGGAGCAGTTAAACGGCAGATAAATTGATGGGTCTCTCATTGTCTCTCCACCCGTATAGTGGCTAAATCTATTAACCGTCAACGACCTGTTTTCGGCTGCGATAAAAAGGAGAGGCGACGTGCAAGGAGAGCGGGAGATGATGGGAGGAAAGGTAGGAGTAAAGAAAACATTTGAGGAGAGCTGAGTAAGGCAAGAAGAGGAGGGCAAGAAAAGTGTCATAAAGCACTTAAATTCAAGCTATGGCATTTACGCATTAAAAAGAGTCACATGCTAGCAGCTCTGTGAGGCTTTACTTAGGAACAGCAAGTAGTCATACAACAAAGTATGGGACACGTTTTTATTTGTAGCTGATGGTGGTGCTATTTGGAAATTTAAGGAATCACCAAAGTACAAGTACAATTAATCCTAAAGGGGACATGAATGTGTGTAGCAAATGACATGTCATCCATCCAACAGTTGTTAAGATATACAATTTAAAATCACAAATATCAACCTCATGGTGGCGCGAGAGAAAAAGTCAGCTGATCACCAAAGCCACCATTCAAATTCATCCTCTGGAACCCATGAATGTCCGTACAGAAGAAAGAGTCCAAACAAAACTACTACAACATTTTTTTTTTTATGTTTTCCAAAACATGCTGCCATCCAAAAATACAACTGTGGCACAAATTTGTGCTCTATCGTGTGTAACATTTAATTTATTAAAGTTTCCGGCAAAAATACATGTTTCATAAATCTACAGTTGCACACCAAAGGAACGTGCCCTTTTTTACTACAGCAGTGCGCACACACACACACACACACACACACACACACACACACACACACACACACACACACACACACACACACACACACACACACACACACACACACACACACACACACACTTCTAGGAGAATTAACTGCATCACAAGTTCTGGTCGCATTAGAAAGTTGATAAATTACATTTGATAAAAGTCTCTTCAATAGACTAGGTCAGCGCAGTGTGTCTGTATTTGAGTGTGTGTCTGTGCAGCGTATCAAAGCCAGAGTTTGAAGGGAAACACTTCAGAGGAGGAATTTAATGAGTCCATTTAGTAATGATTAAATAGAATGACAGTCAAATGATGAGGACTCAGTTTTAATAGGAGCTATCTTCCTAATCCCTGAATCTGTAAATATCTACTCAAGCGGCTTCAGAAGTCCGCACAGGGCTGGATTTAAAGTTTCACAATGATTCTGCAGTGACATGAAAGAAGGAATATGCCCTCTCAGTACTGCCCTTGCATGGTAACTACACCATCAAATAATGCTAGAAAAGTCTTGTACATTTTTCAGCTGCCATTTAACAGGATTGCCAACGCTACCAGCAGCTATGTGTGAGAGGCACAAACTCGAGCTACGGTAACCTAGTGTTCTGCTTTTTGTACTTGGCGCTGCAGCTGACATACAAAATAGACCTCAGAGACTTGCATCACGTTAGAGAGGAGCGAGAAACGTACCCCTATTTTCCCCCGGGCGCGTCTGCACTGCGTTTACCAAATGACACCCCCCAATATCGTATACGTCTCCTCTACAACACCACAGACGACGACAGATTCATCTTGGAGGTGGAAAAACATAACAGACACCACAGATCTTTAGAAAAGAGAAGGCATGGAGTTTAACTGTAGGAGTGCCTGGGGTGGAAGGTAGATACTAGCGTAATAAACATGTGATTGTTCTGTAAAGTACAAAGTAGAGACGATAAAATCTGCGAGTCGGGCAGGCAAGACGCTCCGCTTCTGAGACGCTCCCGGTGTGGTATGGTGCATGGCGGAGGACGGAAAACAAAACCAAGACGCAGCCGGAACGCAGCACAGACGTGCCCATTTAAAGCATTTTTTACACACCACATAAGTTTCATGGAAAAATCGCATGCATCATAATTTGCCGACAAGGATCTATGTGATTATGTGTAGAGTGCAAAAAAATGTAGAGTTCCTCTTCCATTTTTTTAGTCAACTTGTAGCTTCTTGTTATGTCTTGATTTCAAGCTCTAATCATCTGGATGTTGTTGCATGTCACCCATGTTTTCTCCTTGAGGGAGCTACGTGACACCCGGTTGTGTGTTCAGTCGCAGAGGACGGCAAAAAGTTTAAATATTTTAACTTTAGACAGCAATGCCATCTTCCTTTAACAGTATTCTCTGCCGGCTGCACCACTAACACTAACGCCGTCTGCCGGAATCCATGTGAATACAGGTTAAGACAGTCTAAACATGCATGTGCTACTGAAAATCCATCTTATTACCACTAAACCACACCATGAAAATTTCCTCTGTGGCTACTGTTGTTTCAGAGCTGTGAAAAAAGTAGGGTTAGACTTGAAAGTGTGTGAGAGATTGTCTGCGTGAAGACAGAGGGAAAGAAGAGGAAGAGAAGGAGGGCAGAAAGCATGATGTCTGGGACGTTTTTGAGACGCTCCGAGATGAAAAAGGTGAGAAGGGCCACAGGAATGGTTTCCCATGATCCCACTTGACCTGACCTGGGCCGGGCTAGACTCGGGTGGTGGTGGTGTGTGTGTGTGTCGGGGGTGTTTTTGGTCTGGCTTACTGCTGTAAACAGTGCTTCTTGTGTGCAGAGGTTAGAATCCACCTTAAATAAATCTGGTGTCTTTCCTCACATCTGCACACATATCATCTGTGACACATTAAAATAAATCATGTTGCTAGTGCCAGATCCACAACACCACCGTATCACTTGACAAAAAAAGAGAAAAAACACCACCAGTTTAAGATTACCAAATCTAATCTGCGATTGTGTATGCGAGTGCCTCTGAGTGTATTAAAGAAGCAACGGTAGCTCAGTGAGCATAATAAACCCTGAACCAATCACATATCCGTTTCATCAGGGGAGTTTCTAACATCCTTCGCTCTAATTGGCTATCATGTAATCCGGTGTCCCTAAAGGCCTCTGTCTCTCTATCCATCCATTACTTCATACTTCTCACTCCACACCATCTTTTCCCTCACCCCTTGCTCTCCACCTCCTTTCATTTCAACTCGTTTTATTAATTTATCTGACTCACTTTTCATTTCCCCATTTTTTAATCTACAAATTTTCCTTTGCAAATTTGACACCCTTCACCTTTTCCTCTTTTCTCCTCATACACTGATCCGCTCCCACCCTCTTTCCCACTTATTTTACTTTCCATTTTCTCCCCCCTGTCCTCCTCTCTCCCTCTTTTTTCAGGGGGAGTCATTGAGTGTGTAATCGCTTGGTTACGGTGTGTCAGTCTGCGTCTGAACCCACCATCTGTCCTCTGGGCTTCAGTCTGGGAACACACACACACGCACGCACACACGCACACACATACACACACAGTTGAGCCAAGCTCATTCACACCACAATATGATGACAGCTGTATCACCCACCTATTGACATGAGCTGTCAGAGGGGCAGTGACTAACATTACATATGATGACATATCACACACACCCAGGTGGTGACTACAGTGCACATTTATTGCTCTGAGTTATAATTGTTCATCCATTATGGCTAGACCTCACTTTGGTAAATGACAATATTAAGACTATTAATATATATTAAGATTTGGACCCAAGAAATGAGCCCCTTTCACACATGCACTGAAAACTTGAACTTATCTAGACATTACCCAACCAAGCTGTATGTGAGAACGCAAATGTCCAAATCAGTTAGACCGGACATCTTACAGACTTTACCCTGCCAGCTCCCAATTACAAAGTCTTTGTCCGATTGAGCTTGATGTGTGAATAGAGCAGGTCATTGTCTGAGTGAGTGTGCGTGTTAATGACGTTTCCATCATGGAAACATGAAAACAAACATCTGAGGGTAAAGAAGAAAGGTAATTAATATAAAGTTGCCAACGAAAATGTCTAACTGAAGAGACGGCGAGATATGGGAACTTCTATCGGTAAGGGCCAACCCCAAAACCGTCGATTTCAAGGAGCGGCAAGAGACTTAGTTGTTTATAACCAAATAATGACGAGCTACGTGACCACGGTGTAATCCGCGTGATGTGCCTCCTACACAGGCACGACTCCTTGCCTAAACCAAATGATCCTATGTGAGATTGCATCTGAGAGAGACAATCTCTTCTTGTATTCTACATGTGAGTATAGGCATTTTCGGACAATGTTGGGACCCGATTTGTAAAAAAAAAATAAACACTTTCTTTGACACTAAAAAGACCCTTTCCTTGAAGGCCTTGTCATACCAGAAAGTGACACAACACAGTTTATATGCACATAATGGCCAAATAGGCTTTGCTAGAAACTTGGTGACTGTGAATACTTTCAGGGCTTTACTACTAGCTTAAACAGGCAAGTAACAACTAACTCATTAGCAACTGACGATTAGCATGCAAGCTAGCTTGGCACTAACTGCACAATGAGTTAATTCATGAGATGTATTTGTACTATCAATTCATACCTGTCTGCAAGCCATTCCTTGTTTGTGGAGCCGTTTCTATAGAGGGTTTTCACAGACGTCACGTTCTGGGCGGTTACCTGGATGCGCGTCCATATTGGAGGCACTCGGTGTAAACAACTGAATGGAGTAATGGAGTATTGTGCACTTTGGATACTTTAATACTTTATGTCTAAACAACAGAAAAGCTCATCAAAACACGTCCAAGATGCAAAGGCATGGAAGGACTTGGAGCACAAAAAATTGGAGAAATTACAGTTTACTGGCGGTGCAGATCCCTACAAGTTGGCTCCCTCTTCTTGGACCCATGGCGACCAGGTGATTCTTCCTTCAGTTGCATATCCCGATATAGTCAACTACCTGGTTTTCCCGCCGAGCCCATACTCAGCAGAAGACCTTAAATCCTACAAAAGTTTGGAGGCTTATAACCAGATGGTGTGTGGAGGGAGACGCAGTACCAAGTCATTAACGACCGTTGTGTTGTGAAGGCCAAAGTAAGTAATGCAATAACGTCTTTAATCAACCTAACCTTAACTGTATGATATCATTGCGATACTCAAGGTGTAGCCAAGTGACTCTCAATAGTTGTTTTTTTTTCATTTCAAAGACCAAACAAGACAGATTTTTCCCTCGTAGATCCTGGTTGAGCTTTGCCAACCATAAGCACCTCCTTTCCTCTGATAACTTCTGGCATTCCTCTCCCTGGTTTTTAATAACTTTTGGAAGTCGATAATATTCCAAATGTTTTTCTCGGTCTGACCTATTGGTACAACCTAAAACATGGCAATAATTAACCATTTTCCTTGACGCCGTTCGGGATCTACTTCAGTGCCTGTGCTTCGTTGTGATGCGGAGTACCTCCAATATGGCGACTTCTGGTCTGATGACGCGTCGTGAAAACCCTCTATATCGAGGCTACATAAAACTGGATGGTACAACACAGCTTATATTCTACAACAGCTCTGTTTTAGACTGTGTGTGTTAATTATTGTGCAACAAAGGAGAATTTGTCAGTACCAGTACTACTTGGCACATGAAGTTAGTCATAAACAAAGTATGAAACAGAAATAAGCAGTTGGGCCTGCTGTCTAATGTTAGATTATATGAGAGGTACTGCAAACACTATTTTAATTATATGGTATCTGTGTATTGACTTACCTTTGCTCCTCACCTGCCTCCTGGTCTTCAGGCAAAATATTCTGCACAGGATCACAATTATACTTCCTGGTTGTACCATGTATGAGGAGCAGCAGGGGTGTGAAGGTCTGTCTTATCAAAGGTATTTTCCCCCTTAAACTGATGGTTACATACATATTTGGTCTGTTATGTCTTATTTATTTATGGGCAAAATTCTCTAAAAAATGTATTGTTTGGCCAAAGTGTGTTTATATGTACTTTATGAATATATTGAAATCCCCTACTGTTGGTTTAGGCCACAATAATTGATTACCTGTACGGTATATAAGGAGGTGGAGGTTGGTGCTGCTGTTCATGTTGTTGGAAGGAGGTGTTTTGGTGGAACATTTGCACCCCGTAAAAAAAAACAACACATGCAATATTAAATGAAGTTAACTGTTCACACAATACAGTAATGTTAGCTATTTGAATTAGCTGGATACATGGTTAAACTTAATTTGCTCTTACCAGTGTATCGCTGTGTGTATTTTGTCCATAGCAGTCCCCATCAAACGGTCCCAAAACATCCCAGTTAGAGAGTAAATGCTGTAATCACATTCTTTACAATCATTAACCGAACAAACCAAGCAGGCCTGCCTTTTTGAACGATCAAAATTTTGTTCACAACTTGCCATTTTCAGCGAGAAGCTTGCTAGCTCGAATTTAGTTGTGTTTCCCTTAGCGAACGTAGTTTGACAACGGCAACACACAGAAAGCGGAAGGTGGGGGACATCTCACCATGTCAGGCAATTATCTTGGAAACGTACTTCCGTTGACCCAGACTAAAACAAACAAACATACATGACCCTTTATGGACAAATGTGCCACTCGCTAGGCTATGGCTTTTGCTTCAAACTGGATCAACATGATCGCTGCTCTGGAGGCGTTACATTTCTCCTTAGCTATCCACAGAATGGATATGTTTACATATCACATGTTTACAGAAGCTTTCTAAATGAAACTTTGATGAGAAATAGTGCATTAGGTTGTTGCATCCCTTTCACACCTACTTTGTTTGGTCCGGATTTTCTGACTTTTTAGTTTGAGCCGAACCAGTGGACCAAACAGCCAAACCTTGGTCAGTTGGAACGTGGTCTCGGTCCAGATCAAACTGAGTTTGTTTCCATTTTCTGCAACTTTCTACTTTTACCTCCTCTACATTTATTTATTAACTTTAGTTTTTGCAGATTCAGATTAATAATTCTATATATAAATTAACTAATACATGTTATCATTGGATATAAGACTTTATTGATCCTCTGAAGTGAATTCACAAGTTACCCAGTAGTATATAAAGTAGTTTAAATTAGTCCCGCACTTTTACCAGCTGCAACTAAAAAGAGATGAAAACATTTATGCATCAATAATTTAAATCCAATAATATAACATGAATTATTCTCAAATGGGCAATTCTGCATAAGGAGTACTTTTACTTTTGGTACTTATATTCTGATGGTTATACTTTTGTATCTTTACTCAAGTACAATTTTGAATGCAGGGCTTTTATTTGTAACGGAGTGTTTCTACACTTGGGTATTTCTTCTTTTACCTAAGTAAAAGATCTAAGTACTTCTTCCACGGCTCCTAATATCTCTACAGAATCAGTCTTTGGTTTCAAAATTAACTTTAAATAAAGGAAGGAGAGGGAGAGGAAAAGTCGAAGTGGCAGAGAAGTACAAGTGAAAACAATGTGGCACTGCAGGGTACAATATGTCTCCAACTGCTTACTGAGGCTTACCAGGGCAGCTTAACATCCCTGAGAATCCCTCTCACACAGAGACAGAAACAAGCTGAGAGGTGTGAGAGAGGCGGAAGAAGTGAAAATCCTTGTGCCAAAACATGGTCACTACACTTCTTAGGCTGGTTACACACTGGCTGCGTCCCGTGAGCATAGCGTGTCTGTTGCGTGTCATTTTTCTATGTCATTACACACCAGAAACGTGTCTGACGCGGCGCTGCTGCTGCTAGGCTTGTCTGTACACATGTATGTTTCCCATTGATAAAATGAAATACCATGTTAAACATAAATATAGACGGATTTGTTTACAGCAAAGACAACGTCGGCAGTATTGATGGCAAAATAGGCTACAGAATACTTTGTTCTGTATTGACAGATGCAATATTAGAAAATAGATTTTTTTTTTATTACATTTATATCTGCATTTATATCAAAACCTAGATACTTTCAAACATCAACCTGTCATTTATTAATATGTACTAGTGTCAAAATGACATGTCGCGTGAAAAATAGGCGTTGGTTCTATTTCTAGCATGCACGCGTTTCCGGCGCGGCTCGAGCCGCGCCTGAGACGTGCGTGTCACGCAGGCAGTGTGTAAGCTCTAACCTGTTAACATAGGAGCCGAAATATAAACGGACACGCCACGCAGCTGACCTGCTCGCGTGACGCATCCAGTGTGTAACCAGCCTTATTCTATCCTGACCTTTGATGCTTTGTTTACAGTTATACTTACTAACTAAATACTTTGTATTTTCATTCAGTCTCTGTCTACTTTTTAACTGAGAAATTACGGGCTGACAGATTTATCGATAGAAAAACCAAAGATATCATGTCATTTCATCTGTTAATTTGTGTGACCTTGTGTTTGAGATTAGAAGAGACAGCAGTTGCGCTTCAGTGGACAATCATCAGTGATTACTGCAACAACTATTAACGTTTGGTGTGTGTGTGTGTGTGTGTGTGTGTGTGTGTGTGTGTGTGTGTGTGTGTGTGTGTGTGTGTGTGTGCACGCACAAGCGTGTTAAGATATATCAAGAGAGAATTAGGCCAATGCTGCTGTTTCCACAATAGTGAAAGTACAAAAGTGAAGAAAAGGAAACAAGAGAAAACAATAAAATTCTGCCCGCTGCACGGTGAGGCAGACTGAGAATATGTGCATAACAAACCAATTAGACCTCATCACAGCTGCACGGGAGTAAAAAGGCATCAGTGCATGAAATAGTCTATTATGATAAGAATTAAAATAGTATACCAAGATCAGATGTAGAATAGTGTGGAGTGATAAGAACAGCCAGAATGTGAATGTGGTACACGATCCCATCCTCTGATATGTCCCCCAGGTTTCACAGTGAAGCCCATTTAAAAGTGTTAAAACACAGCTTTGATCACATTATTGGGGAAGAAAGGCAAACTCCTACTGTTTAGTAAGTTTGTGCTATTTTCACTTCACCAAGAAGTGGGAACACAATCTAAACATATCCTCATAACTTAACTAAGTAGGTTGTTCCAAAAATGAGCCATTTGGACGCTCCAAAGATGACCTACAGTATATGAGTGTTTTCTGATCAGAATTCTACATTTCATCAAATACTAAAATACTAGCCTCAAACGGTGAAAAGAAGGGCAGCTGTAGACTGACTGGATTCTTTCAAACCACTTCTGCAACATTATCCACTTATCTGCTGTTGATCTTGTCCAGTATGTTCCAAACACTCATGTATTCACCAAAAAATCCTTAACTATAATACTTTTAGTTGCGCTCCAAAGCTACGAGGAAGTTTACCGCCCGCTTCCTGGGAGCCAGGCCGTATTGCTGGGCCCGCTGGAAGGAAGGGAATCATGGAAGAACCACAACCACGACTGAGCGAGGCAGACGATGTCAGACCGTGTAGTCATATTAAAGATTTTCTAAAGGGAGTCTGGCAGCTACAGATCTTTCAAGGCAGTTACACACCAACCAGACGGCCGACCGTTGGCAGAAAAGGCAGTTGGACTGATCAGTCTCCCCGAGTTGGTCAAAAAAGTGCCTCGGAACACACCAAAGCGACGAGACATAATACCACTCCATAACAGCAGGCAGCGCTAATCTGTATTACCGCCCAAAAAATGAAAACCGGCAGCTGATTAGACGAACACGTCACATGGTTCTGGCTGCTGCTTCTAGATTCTGGATTTTTTGAATGGCCATTACTGGCGACTCATTCAGATTACATATCTTATATTGTACTAAAATAGTTCACCGAAACGTGTTTCTGAAAACATTTAAGCGAGAAATAGGCCATGCAGTTGCTGAATCTGTCTTCATTTCAGATCAACAAAGGTCAGTTTAATAGATTTTTGTCAGATTTTGAGAGGCTTAGTCACGCTCATCCCGCTCGCCATTTCCGGGTGAGTCCCGACTGCCCTGTCTCCGACTGAGCATGTCAGGTCGCCCAAAATGAAGGCCGACAGCTCCTCCAACATACTCGAGTCACTGACCTCGCCTGACTGTCCAACGGCTGATTATCGGCCCGGTGTGTATCTGCTTTAAGACACCCCTGCATAAGTCAGTGCCCCATGTGGGCCACCCTAGTCAAAAAAATTCTCGACACACCATATTTTTTCTAGCTCTGGCACAGAAAACCCAACTACAAAGCTTTGATTATATGACTCAGTTGTTCTTCCAACCAGGGAAACAGAGTGAACGCTGCATCATACCTATTTGAAATGCTGAAAAAATCTGAAATGTAAATGCCGATTCAGAACCACGCTTAGAACCCCGGCACAATCAGATGCTTTGTATGCTTGCAAATCCACCTCATCCTCTTCCTTTTGCTGCACTACAAGAACAACTTCCTTCATTGACACCACACATGACATACATTGTTTTAAGCAGAAACAAAGAGAAGAAAGGGAGAGCTGTTGCATAATACGCGCTGACATCGTATTACTGTTATACTGAAAATCTGTGTGAGAGACACACATTAGATATGTGTGTGTGATAGATGGCCTCTCTGGCTCTGACAGATGCTGTAGAATCACTCAGCCGTGCCAGCCCGGCTGGTTACCGGGGGCAACCCTGTAAATCTGACATTATGGGCTGTTGACAGGAGAAACGGTTGTTATCATAACCCACAGTGAGTTACAGGAAACACACACATCTTTCAAGTTTTCAGTGTGACAGGAATATAGCATTACACACACACAGATAGACTGGAAGTGAGAGTATGAATGTGGTATTTGGAGAGAATTTGGATTTACAGCTGAGCTGTATAGGAAGTGTGTGATGTAGCGCGGTGTGTGTGTGTGTGTGTGTGTGTGTGTGTGTGTGTGTGTGTGTGTGTGTGTGTGTTTGGGGTCAGAGGGAACAATGTCTATATGTTTTATATCTCAGCAAGAGGGATGTGATAGAGTGAAGTGATGAGTGTGGGAAACCTCGCAATGAGCAGGTCACAGGAAACAAGATATCTTACCTGGCCCTGTCTAATCCTCACCATGAAATGATCCCGACACACACACACACACACACACACACACACACACACACACACACACACACACATGCTCCTATGTCATGCTTATACTTTTAAAACCAAAATATGGCCTCTACCTCCTTTCTTCATCTTCTTTCTTTCTCTTGCTCTTTTTCCCTCTTTCCTTCTCCGTCTGTCGCTCTCCGTCTGGGTGTTCCAGTAGTAATGATGTGTGCTGTGGGAGCAGCAGGAATGGCCATTACCATCCATGGATCAGTGGCAGAGGCCTGCACACAGTGGACTCAGATGAGAGAGCGAGAGGGAGGTCAAAAAGGTACCAATGAGAGAGAAAAAAATGGGGGGATAGGAGAAGGCAATGAAGAGAAAAGATGGCAGAAGGAGCGGGATATTATTTCATGCCGTTATTATAAGTCATTCCACAGCATTTGTGATGATGGAGGATTTCTAAGTAGTAGCTACGTTAAACCGCTTGATGGATTCGATGCAAATATAATCACATACTCACACACATATGCTTGCTGCATTTTTCTAGTTGTGACAGAATTTGGATGGAAACGTGTTTCAAACCCACAGAACTATGGGTACTAAAAAAAGGAAAGATTCATGGATGTGGCTTCACTTCATTTGGGAATTCAACTTGACGTCAAACATAACATTTCATTTTCTATCTGTTCAGCTTCTGACTGATGAGATGAAGCGGATGGATGAAGGAAACATTTATGACAGGAGGCTTATCTTATTGGAAGAAAAGTCATTAATAAAGAGTTGTACGTTTTTTTTTACTTCATAATAAGCCTGTGGTAAGGGGTGTTAGTGAAAGATTAATAAAGGGTTCACGCACTAAAATATTCCATCATGTCTGCACATGCAAATATTAGGCTAATTAATGGATTTTGGTCTGGGTGCAAGTCTTATCCAGAAAGTAAGTGGTCGAACTGTTCATTGGACAAAAAAACTATGTTCATATACAACTAATTTGCATTAGCACATTTATATTATATGTATCTACAAACTGTTCATTGTCGACATATTTATTTAGATTTTTTTTTTTTCATTAAAATCCATTTATAGTAACTAAAGCATGATTAAGATCGTGTTTTGTTTAGGTAACTCAATCCACTTGAGTAAGGTTAGGGGTAGATTGTGGTTGTGGATTGAGCCACTGAGGCCCCTTGCATTTGTTAACGTTTTTTCACGTTGAATGAATTAATCATTCAACAGAATCTATCCCCGGTCTCTGTTTAGGTTAGGGTGGAGCGTACCATGCTTTGTACATTCATGTATTTAGAAAACCAAATTACTTTTATGAACATCTTTTGAAGAGATGGAGATCCATGCGGTCTTTCTGATGAATTAAAGAGTTAGCTTGAAAGACAAAGTCAGTTATCGTGGAGGGAAATATGCACCAGCCAGTGGATTTTACACAATCAAACGTTTTCATTTTGTGGTTACTACTACTAATCTATAAAGCAGTAATACATTATTTATTAACCATTAATAAAGTTATTATTTACAGCTTATGCCATTAAGTATGCCATCTAAGAAAGTGATACAGAAAGAAAATCTAAATGAATACACCTCCTGTAATGAGAGGACTATGCGCTCGTCATCATTCGGGGCCTTGTGCGCGGCGCGGCAGTGTAGCAGGTTGTACCGACGCTGACCTTTCTGTTGTAACAACCCCGGTATAAAGGGAAGTGCCACACAAAGAGCTCTATTAACAGAGAAACCAGATATAATGGGGAAACAAGATGGGCCTTTAATGGGGACAGACAGTGCTGTCAGCATGCATAATGTAACAGTCGTGTTAAAACAACACTGGGTTCTACGTGCTCCCCCTTCAAACACACACACACACACACACACACACACACACACACACACACACACACACACACACACACACACACACACACACACACACACAGAAACAACCTTATATGAGAGACCCAAGTTATTAATTCACACATTGGTCTTCATCTATGAAATAGTCTCCATGCACAGCGCACATTTCTCTTGCAAGGATGGGAATCATTGTTGTGTGTAATTATGAAGACAATGTTCGGAGGGATTATCAAAGAAGTAAGGGGGAAGATAAGAAAGCGGCAGATGAAGAGGGTGCGGGGACGAGAATAAAGGGAAGTATAGAGGGGGATAGAGAGAACGGAGAACAGAGGAGGTGGTGAGAATGAAGGGACGAGGACGGAGGGGAAAGATTACCCCCGTCTCTCTGTTTGTCGAGCTATCGTTCCCTCCTCCCTTCTCCCTCCTCCATCCTTCCTTCTTTCTCTGTATTAGCATGATAAAGACGTGGTGGAATAGGGCAGCCGGCAGGTCTTTGGACATGGAGACAATGCTATCGCCAGAACAGGCGTCTACAGCAGGGGAACAGCCACCCAGGGACTATACACGAACAACAGACACACACACACACAAACACGGCTGCATACATAAAAACACGCGCATGTAGCCACTGATACAAACCCATGTAGACAGACAAACATGTAAACACACACAGAACTGTGGCTTATAATGCCCAGGAGGACTTAAAAGAAGAGGTAACATGCAATCAAAAGACAGCAGAGTCTCCACACTGCACAGAGAGTTGGTAACATAGTAAACACATAGAGCCAGAAAATACCTTCAATGGTGATCTTTAGCACTTAGGCCGAAAACACCCTTTACATTTTTCTTTTTTTTCTTTTTTTTTTAAACTGTTGTTTTCCTTTAGACACTGTAGCCAATATTTTGTATGGGTAATATATTGATGCATTTTAGAGCGCTTACTGAACACAACGATATAACTGAATACCAAGGAGAAAGTCTGAAAACTGGGAAGTCATTTTCTAAAAACATGCTAAACCAAGTACATTTACTCAAGTGCAAATTTAAGATACTTTATTTTGAGCATTGCAATGATTTGCTACTTTAAACTTCTACTATAGCTCATTTCTTATCTTGTAAAACGTGATGCATTGCTGTAGATTAATCTGCAAAAAATAAAGTAGTAAGAATTTGCTCCAGCTCAACCAGCTACAAGTGCTGCTTACTCAGTCACCTTTCATTAGTTCAATACAATTATTAAAATACAGCATAATAACACTGACAGGAGCATCATTTTGCTAATACTTCTGTACTTTTACTAAAGTATGATTGTCTAGACCTACTTGTAATGGAGTATTATTATTATTATTATTATTATTATTATTATTATTATTATTATTATTACAAAGTATTACTATTGTACTGTATAGCTACTTTCACATGAGTAAAGATCTGAGTAATTATTCCACTACTGACAATCAGTGGAATGGTTTTGAATGTTTTCTGATTACAACATGTATAGTAAATATAAATTGTATTTGAATTGTATATTTGGTGAAATTATTATAGCTATCCTAAGATTTTTTTTTAAAGTAAATTGGAGGATATTTAGGCTAATACTAATATCAACAGACCTTTTTCACAAGAGATATTTTGATTCGTCATAGCAGGAAAAGCACAGGTCACTAATGAAACTAACAATGACTCAGTTCCATTTACAGTAAGTGCCTCCAGTAAGCCATGGTGAGCCCAAGGATGGAAAATCTAAATGGAACGCAGCCTCTGCTTGTTCTGCTATGCGATATGTCACAATTATAGACTGTATAAAACACAAAATATGCCTGCAGGAAAGTAAGTCCAAATTGTATGAGGTAGGGGGACCTTTTCTTAGTTATTTTGATAATGACCAATCGTAGAAAATAGGTTATACTCTGGATTATTATAGTCTTCTCTGTCTGTAATAGGATTATTACCTAAGGTCTAGCTTTCTTTGTATAAGGTGTATTGTATAATGTTTGTCTATTTGTCTAATAGACAAGTTTTTTTAAATATATTTTTCCTTTTCTGTAACCACCAAGGTAACCAAAAGGATGTTGGGAATGGTTGGTTGTGGTTGGGTAGGGATCTGTTTTGTTGTGTATGTGTTGTCTGTTAAATACCAGTAAAAACTTGTATATATACTTATATGTGTGTGTGTGTGTGTGTGTGTGTGTGTGTGTGTGTGTGTGTGTGTGTGTGTGTGTGTGTGTGTGTGTGTGTCTGTGAAAAAGCCCTATAATTAAACAAAGCCATACTTAAGCTTAGTAACCGTTTGGCCACTTCACTTGCCACATCAGATGCAAATTCTGCCAAAAAGGGTGTGTCTAAATTTAACTGAACAGGGAATACCAATTTTTTTTGGTTTGTAGAATACCACAAAAATCTTTTTTTCCCCCAAACTGTTGTGGGATTTCTGGTTATTTTAAATGACTTTTTTATGTTTATGATATACCGTATATGTAAAATGTTATATTTACTAGGCTTTACACAGTTCTTTTACCAGTAAAAACAGATTTATAATGGAAAAATTGTCCTCTTCTTGTCGATGAAAGAATCAAAGGGATATTGCTGTGTTCTTTTTCTATCCCTCTTTATTATTGTCATGAACCTCCCTCCTCCTCCTCATCCTCCCGCTCCTCCTCATCTGTCTATCTGTCTGTTTTGTTCTGGGAACACCATTAACCAGTACATCAATAAGCAGCTAGTCAGGCTAATCAGTGAGATGCCCCCCCCCACACACACACACACACACACACACACACATACATAAACCAATTCTACGGATGGTGCATCCTCACAGATCTGGAACGTTCTCCAGGTCAGACTGGAGCCACAGGCCCTGCGGGACGCCTGGCCACCCCGCCAGTAGACCTCCGAACTGGGGCACAACTCTCGGTTCATCTCCCCTCTTTTTCCTGAAAAAAAAACAGGAAAACATTATGGGTCATGGCGAATATACGCACACATTTACACTAACACACATACTGTACCATGTGTAAACTGTACGCACCAGCATGGATCACAGCCAGCTCATGAGCCTGTGACGGTCGTCTAACCATAACACACACACACACACACACACACACACACACACACACACAGGCCACACGCCACACACACTTGTACTTTCTGTAAAAACATACAGAACTGTACAAACACTGCAAAACACATGAGCGGGAACGAACGCACACAAGAAAATTCCATCTTATGGTTTCAAAGGCCCCATTCACTGATAGTCAGTGATTTTCAATCTGTAGCTTGAGAGATGTAATGTTTGTAGAATGTTTGCCATAACAAAATTGCAAAAAAGTATTTTGATGGTAAGATATTTGAGGCTAAAGAAACAGAAGCTCCACAAAAATTAAGAGACATATTACTAAAATACTTCAGATGAGAAGCATTTTATGACAGACCACTGATATTACTAAAACTACTGTGACTGCAGCAGTATAAAGAATGTTTTAGATTTTTTAGAAAACAAATTGACAAAAGCAGATGATGCAGGCCAACAGGTTGGTGCCAGAACCTCAGAATATTAATGTGTATAAATAACAATACAGTCATCGTCAGCAGAATGATAATCAAAATTATAAGGCTTGCATGTTGTCTCTCCAACAACCATCCACACAAGAGCATAACTTTGAGTTCAACATTGTGTGTGTGTGTGTGTGTGTGTGTGTGTGTGTGTGTGTGTGTGTGTGTGTGTGTGTGTGTGTGTGTGTGTGTGTGTGTGTGTATGCGTGTAGGGGTGGGTGGGGGTTGAGATCTCCACTTTTGAGCAAAATTGAAATTTTGTGTCAAACACTTCATTTTCTGCATTCTGGTGAATTGTTCTGCAATAATTCATGGTGCAAATGTCTTTATTTATGTAAAGGAAGTTATAATAGGTTTTTGGGGTGGATTGC
This sequence comes from Zingel zingel, assembly GCA_023566125.1. Taxonomy (NCBI): domain Eukaryota; kingdom Metazoa; phylum Chordata; class Actinopteri; order Perciformes; family Percidae; genus Zingel; species Zingel zingel. The sequence goes on along the minus strand of CM042317.1, from coordinate 35,164,325 downwards.
ACTGGCCATTTTTGATTATTTTGTGACCCCCCCCCCCTCCCCCCATCCCCCCTGTAAATTACGCCTATGCATCCACATCTAATCTGCTGCTTTATGATCTTTATCACTTTTGCACAAATAGGCCTATCCTATTTACGCAGCTAAATCAACTTGCACAAAAATGAATCCCGCAACCAACCAAAGCTGGAGCAAAATTTTCAAATTAGGGCAACAGAGCAGGTAATAGGGAATATTACGCTCTCTCAGTGTTGAGAGAGATGAATGACTCCTCTGTGGTTACGCTGTGAGTCCACCGTGTGTTCACATGGTTCTCCAACAGATGGGAACAAAAAAGGGTGAACCAGCATAAGATGAGTTGTTTATAAAAACTACAATAAAATAATAATTACAGAGAAACATTTGCTGTTGACTTACACAGACATGTCTCAGTTTTGAACCAAAACATGGACAGAAACCTGGAAAATGAATTAAACATAAACAAATAGTCTGTTACTATAACGTGTTGTAAGTGTAAGTGTTGTATGACTTACTATTATGTATGCTCTATATGCAAATCTTTTTGATTTTTCCTGTAATAATAGGATATTGTGAAGTAGGGACAGGACTATATAAGCATGATGCTTCCGCCTGCTCCCTCTCCAGCTTATCCTTTTTTTTGTTCTTGGGTAAAAGCTGATTTGTCTATGTTTGTTTTTATTTTGTCTTTTTCATTTATTTCTTTTCTTTTACAACATACTGTTTGTTCGAGATGAATAAAAAAAACTAATCAAATCAAAAATCCAACTGAAATTATGAAAATCATGTTGGATTTTTCGTGGAAATGTAATATTTGTTCAGTGTTTGTTTCCAGAGTTCTACAGCTTATACAGCCGCTGAGCTTTGTGATTAACAACATTTTATTCCTCTTATTTATTGTGTATATGTGGTATATTAAACTGTGACTTGTTAGTTATTTTGAAGTGATATTGAAATAAATTCAAATTAATTGAAAGTACATACAGTATTTTGAGTAAGTGTTAGAAATGCAAAGAAACGTATGGGCTTATTTAGCAGTTGCTTCTGTAAAGGATTCTGGGGTTTTGAGTGCAAAAAGTGAAACATTGGTAGACCATTAATTGCCGACTGCCATCTACTGTAGGTAATACACTGACTCATACAACCCCACTTCCAAAAATTTGAACTATCCCTTTAAGCACTTTGGTAAATAACATATTAATGAATACTGTATATTTACTCACACATTACCTGGTCAGTAACCCCCTCAGCGCTGTGGAGTAAGGTCTGGCTCCTCCACACATATATTCCAGGATAGGAGAAAAAAAAATGGTCTGGGTTGTTTGCACTTCTTTAGAGAGGAGACCCACCAGCCCGATAATCGGTCGTTGGACCATCTGGCGAGGTCGGTGACTCGAGTCTGTTCGGTGTGTCCCGTGCCGTCGTCCGTCCGAGGAGCCGTCGGCCTTCATTTGGGCCGACCCTACATGTTCAGTCGGAGACAGGGCAGTCGGGACTCACCCGGAAATGGCGAGTAGATGGGCCTCTCAAAATCTGACGAAAATCTTTTAAACTGACCTTTGTTGATCTGAAATGAAGACAGATTCAGCAACTGCATGGCCTATTTCTCGCTTTAAATGTTTTCAGAAACACGTTTCGTGAACTATTTTAGTACAATATGAGATCGTATTCTGAACAAGCCGCCATGACAGTTTCCGGAGAAAAATGAACCACATGACGCGTTCGTCCAATCAGCTGCCGGTTTTCATTTTCTGGGAAATAATCAGACTGTTAATGGAAACAATACAGAGCAGTGCCGCCTGCTGCTATGGAGACGTATTACTTTTCGCGCACGCGCAGAGCGTATGCTCAAGTCGGCGTCACCTCAGTGTGTTCTGAGGCATTTTTTGGACTTCTGGGACCCGACTGATCAGTCCGACTGCCTTTTCTGCTGACGGTCGGCCCGTCTGGTTGGTGTGTCAGGGCCTTTAAACCAATCACAATCTTCTTGGGAGGTGCTAGGCTCCAGTCACAGTGACGGTAAAATAGTAAAATAGTCTCAGTAGGAAATTGTTTTGGTGGAACATTTGCACACATAAAAACATCACACAAAATATTAAATGAAGTTCACACAATACAGTAACATAAGCTATTTAAATTAGTCGGATACATGGTCCGTAGCAAATCCCCACCAATCAGTTCCAAAACGTCCCACTTAGATGCTGTAAAGAACCAAGCAGGCCTGCCTTGCTGCACGATCCAAATATTCTTAAAAACTTGCCATTTTCGGGGTGTAGCTTGCTAGCTCGAAGTTTGTTGTTGTTTCGCAAAGAGAACGAATTTTGAGAACGGCAAACCCATACTGCTGGATGTTCCAGCGAAAATGAAGATCCAGACTACCTAGTCGGTTGATGATATTTTCAGCGCAGCACCAAAAACAAAGCCCCGTCATCCCTCCTTCAGTTTGAGGTATTGTAGCTTTAAATTCACGGGTTAAGATTGATTTTGGGTTAGGTTGACAAATAAACAGTTAGTCCTCACAAACAAAGAGAGAGAGCAAACCTGTGTGTGATGGCATGCGTTGAACCGGGCACACGCACCTGTCCCTCAGTCAGTCACAGCTGGAGATAAACGCAGCTTTCCTACAGGGCGTTGATGATGATTGACAGGCAGAGGATAGTGTCAGTCATGCCACACTGTCTCCGTTAAATGATGTCATTGTGCTGCCTGGCACCTTGCTGATGCAGCAGATACAAAGCGATCAAAGGTGGGACAGAGAAAAAGAAAGGCAGCTCCAGCAGAGAGAGAGATGGAAGATGACAGGAACACATGCTAAAACTGTCTGTATGCATCTGTTTATAAGCACAGGTTCATGTGTTCATCTGTGCAAATGTCTATGAAAGTTGAGATCATACACATAAAAAGAAACTCTGAAAAGTTGTATCCCTCATTTCGGGTAGAAATTTGATACTACAAACAAAGTCTTTATTTGAGACCAGCCATTATTATACATCATTATATAGCATAATTTTTTTATTTCCACATTTTCTAATGTCTAAGTTATCATATTTTAGTTGGAAGTCTCTCTGTTTTCTGTTTGTGTTGCAAACTCAACACTTCCTCCATCTGTTTTACTTTAAAGGGATACTCCAGGAATTTCGTTTTACGCTTCCATAAAGTTTGGGGCTGCACATGAGACAGTTTTTGAAAGAAATCGGTAAAAATGGAAGCTGCAGAGTTCAAGATATCCCCCACATTTAGCCTCTAGTATGGATCCATACCCCATGTGTCCCGACCCTACACCTCCAGTTGGTACGACATCACTAGGGTTAAATTCGGTTTAAGAGCATAACCTCTCCCCTTCCCTGGAAATCCTTTATTGTGAAACACCTTGATTAACTGTTAAAGTGCCCATATTATGGGAAAAAAACACTTTTTCTGGGATTTGGGGTGTTCTTTTGTGTCTCTGGTGCTTCCACATGCCTACAAACTTGGAAAAAAAACATCCATGCTGTTTTGAGTGAGATACGGGTTTCTGAATGTATCCTGTCTTCAGTGTCCGGGTGAGCTGGTCAAAATAGGCAGGGCCGTCTACGTCATCGGCCAAAACATTTGGTGTGTGCTAACCACTTTAGCTAATACCACATCAGCTAGCTGTTTCTACAACTTCGATCAGTACAAGGCAGGATTAGCCGGGAGACTTCTTCTAAACGAGGGCGCACTTCCAACTTTGGGTGGAATACCTGCAGACGAGGGACATGTAAGTAGTTCTATACAATTTCTTTTGTAGATTAGGGAGAACTTGTGTGTGTTGTAGCAGTGTTTTGCCATTGACAATGTGGTGGCTAACTGCTAGCAGCGCTAGCTTCTAACTAGTAGCTACTGCTCAGTACCTAGCTACTGCGCAGGTGCGACTCCCAACAAAGATGGGATAGAATTAAGATGCCTCACTCTGTAGCTAAAACAGAGAGCTCAACACACAGGGTGAAAAGAGGAGCTGCAGCAATGTGCAGTACAACAAATATATGGTGTTTTTTGAAAATGAAACCTATTCTGGTACAACCTCAAAATACAATTATGAACCTGAAAATGAGCATAATATGGGTACTTTAAAGGGGAATTAAACTGTCTTTCTGTTAACCCTTGTGTTGTCAAATTTGACCCACTTTCAAAGTTTTTTACATCAGAAATTTGGGTTTCTTACAATTAAATTGCTCCAAAATAACATGGATGCATGGATGTACATACAACATTCTTCGCAGTTAAAATTAATGATTACTTCCATTGAATTTTGGGTGTTTTATTCAATTTCATAGCATTTGAAAAAAAAAAGTTTAAATGGTTTTAAAACAGTATCCTGAACTATTAGGAACCGTTTGGTATTTATGGAATGGACCACCGGAGGAAAATAGGGGAGGGTCATGTCTTTTATTCTTTGTTGAGGGGAGGGTCACCCAACATTTTTTACTGGGGGGGGGTCACCCAACTTTTTTATTCATGAAAACAGCAAAATTTCAAAGTGGCTTGTTTGGTGCATATTTCTCCATGTAGCTCTCAGTCTCGGCCCCCTAGCAGATGGGTCTGACCGCATATGTCTGTCTATTGCGTTCCAAGACAGCCGTGCCGCGATTGGATTTCATAAGGGTGACTTGTTAAATTGTTACAATGTAATTTAAAATCTGCTTTAAAAATAAACATGTGTTTTGGAATATAATGTAAAGCTTCGGCACCTTTACCTATGTAATAAAATGTACAATGACAAAGCCTAGTGACAAGTCCATAGCAACCAGTGTTGAATTGTTATTTCCCATTGTCCTTTGCTGAATGGTCTCAATGTTTTATTGTTTTATTTAATGTGAATACAAGTAACTTAGTATTTGAAGTAATGCAGTAATGCAGAAAGTGTGCATTTAATTTCCATGCTATGTTGTTTCCACAACAATGTCAGTGAGTAAATCTACTGAAGTGGCCACCACACCATAACAGAGGAGTGGGATGTGTAAGATGAGAATGCAGAGGTTAACTCCTGTATGTCATGGCTGTAAAAGTCTAATGGCATCTGTACTTCTTTGATTAGTGCAAACTTGCACGCAAGGGGAGGGTCATGCCTCTTTTTCATATCATGTTGGAGGGTCATAGGAAAATTATTGCTGACGAGGGGAGGGTCAAATCTTTTTAGGTTAGAGGCCACAAAACTCCTCCGGTGGCCCCTTAATTAAATAACGAACAGTTCCTTAGTCAAAATACTTCATCATTTCAGTTTTTTAACTCAAAAATGTGGTATAATGTCATTTAAATTAGTTTTATTGACCATGAATTAAAAAAGCGTTGAAAAAAAATGACAAAAACGTTTAAAAAAGCAAAAAACAAAAAACGCCGGAAAAGCGCCCAAAAAAAGTTAATTTTCAATTTTGAGTCAGAAAGACAAGTTCATGGTCAACGGGAACACAACACAAGGGTTAAAAAGAGAAACTCTGAGGAGTATGGTGAGTATGACATGACTTTGTTGTCATACTGATAAAAATCGACTTGACTTTACTCGAAGAGTAAATTGCAACAAGCAATAATATAGACTGAAATTAGAAAAATAGAAAGCGCTACAATCAACCGAAGCAGAAAAGTGTTTCCGCTTTGTGAACTGAGTCTATTATTTTTCACGCCATCAAATAAAACCTCTGTCACTATGGTTACCCACATTAAATGTTGCTCTCAGTGTTTTTTTGTTGTACAGTAGGTGTCCTTTTATAGGATTTTAACAGACACTTGCCAGCAAATCAGAAATGTGTGTTTTCTATGTGTGTATTTTGGCACCAACCTTCATTTGCTTGACAAGACTATTTATTATTTGAGAACTGGCAAGTATTTGAGTTCTAGCTTTTATTTTGGAACTTACAGTTGTCCATTTTTTAGGAGTTCAGCACTGATACTAAAAAAATAAAACTCCCTGGTCTTTGTTTCTTTTTCGGACTCTCACCACATTTTCGCTTCTTCCCGAATCACCCTTCCAGTCTGAGGTATGTGTTTATGTGTGAACAGGAAAAAAGGTATTAAAGTGTGATAATTGGAGATCTCATCCCCAA
>CM042317.1:35098251-35153251 GCA_023566125.1 Zingel zingel | reverse complement strand
GAGCGAGGTTGAAAGGTGTGCAATGTGTTTTTCTCATTGTGGCGCTCCGCTCAGATAGAGCTTCTAAACATAGAAACACTGTTGCTTCAACTGCTTTTTGCTTACACACACACACACACACACACACACACACACACACACACACACACACACACACACACACACACACATACACACACACACACACACAGACACGCACGCATGCACACACACACGCACACATACACACACACACACACACACACACACACACACACACACTAAGTGAGGCAGATTACATTCTCCCCAGGACTTGACTTGCATTAAAGTTTAAATGTGTTCAATTTGGACGGTCCCAATATTAGAGTGGAGTATCATTACCCACCTTATTGGATGAGTCTGAGCAGAATAGATTTCTACTGATGAGATGAAGAGGCCTCGGGCACACACACACACACACACACACACACACACACACACACACACACACACACACACACACACACACACACACACACACACACACACACTACCTCACTATCTGTATCTCACACATACAGACACATGGGCATGCGGACAGATGAGCTAAATTGTGTTCACAAAATCTTTGCTTCATGATTTTGACTTTATATTACAGTAAAGAAAATCTGGATATTTGCCGACTCTAATTGGCTAAAATGGAAAATTACTGAACATGTACTACTACTTTAGTAACAAAGAGATTGTAAAAGACAATCAGTCAGATACATTATTTTGTTTTGTTGTTCTACATCTACTGCTTTCTGTTTGGAAGTGTGAGGAAACACTTACAAAACAAACACTGAACCTATATTCATCAGAGAGCCGTAAGAATTGTAAATAAAACCAGTTATAGAGCACCAACTAATCCACTTTTCATCAAACTAAAAGCACTACAATTCAAAGATATTGTTGACTTTAAAACTGCACAAATCATGTACAAAGTAAATAATCAACAGCTATGGAACAGTATCCAAGGGTTGTTTCAAATGAGAGAGAGAGCAAACATCACTTAAGAGGAACTTATAAGAACAAATGCTAAATATCACAGCATCACAACCAAGGAGTTAATTCATGGAACAGCTGCAGTGAAGAGATGAAATCATGTACAACAATGAGCAATTTTATGAGCCTATTTAAAATAAATATATTGAAGGGATACGAAAAGGACTCAGTTGTTAGTATTGTATACTGGCTGTATGCTTCCTGGGCTTATATACTAAGTCTAGTTTGGATGGGTTATTATTCAGTTTGATGTAGATAGAAGGAAACAAAGTAGATAGATGGAAAAGAAAAAAGTGTGTTAATGTACAGTATGTGTGTATGCATGCATGTCTATGTGTATCCATGTGTTTACGTGCGTGTAGGTAGATATACGGCACGTGTATGTAAACATGTATAAATAAGTAAAGCATCAACTTGTTTTGTATCTAACTAAAATATAACAATAGAAAAAGGGGGTAGGACCAGGAAAGGTTTTTTTTACTTCTACCTACTCCTTTTTGAACATCAACAACATCATCACTTACAATAATTTTGGAAGATTGTGCTGAGATGTACATGTTCTTATTTATCTGTTATTTTTTATTTTATTACATGCAGTATATATATATATATATATATATATATATATATATATATATATATATATATATATATATATATATATATATATATATTTATCATGTTCAAAATAAACTAAACTAACTAAGAGTCAAAGTGTCTTTGTCTTCACTCTTTTACTTGCGGTTTGTACTTAAAGCTTTAGTGAGTAACTTTTTTATATTAATGAACGTCCGTTACATTCAAGCCATTGCCAAATGAGTTGATGCAAAGCTAATTAAGACTATCAGCTCCACACAACTCTCTCTGTATTTCTCAGTATGGCTATGTTCAGAAGATTGTGTCGTCCGGTGACTTTCCCGCGCAGAAATACGAGTGAAGATAATGACCTCTTCTGAAGAGTCCATCATGTTTTTTTAATCCACCGTGTCCTCCTTGCATACTAGCATCTGTGTGGAGCGGATCACGGAAGGCTTGTATCATGTGGACATGCCGACAGTGTTGTTGTCATTACTTAGAATTCCTCATGGGGGAGACAGAAACTACGCACTATAGCTTTAATGTCACTTCCCTCCACTATTTACTACTATATTTATCCCAGTAAATAAAGATGTTTTCAGCCCTAAACCTGCAGGCTGTTCTCACCTGATTTAAAGCTCTTTTTTAACCCCAAATCACTGTGTTGCCTCTCCAGTTCCTTTCACGTTTACAGATTTAGTATTTGTTGGTTTTAATAAGGTGAAGTGATGAAGTGAGGTCATGTGTTTCTGTGGTTGGCTTGTTACTTGTTGTTGCTGCTCCACTAATTAAAAGTGCAATTTCAGTTTATTGGAATGAGAACTGATAAATAATTCACCAAAGTTTTAGTGCATATGCTATTGTACTTTTATCTTCTAAACTTGAGTTTTAGATCTTGAGAGTGAGGACATTTTTGAAAAAATAATAATAGGTGAGGGTCATGAGTGTAGAAATTGTGTATACCATTAAGTGTATATATACTGTATATACAAATCAACCAGACCAGAACAACTTAAGTGAGAAATAGTCCGTTTTTAGTTATTAGTCAGTTATGTTTGTTTTGTTTCTGTTGTTATACAAAAAACACAGAAATAACAGTGTAACACATGACTGAGATCATATTTAAACCAGTTTAGTAATCTTTTGGTCTTCTTATTCTTAAGCTTTTTGCAACAAATGCTGTTGCCATTTATCCAAGATCACAACTCTGGTTGGTGTGAAAGTGACAATTTCACAGCTGCTCCAATGGTCATAAAAATAAAAATAAGCTTTTCCTTAAAGTAATTTGCACCAAAAAGCATCGGTGGTACACGAGAAATAAGCTCTCACATGGCAGGCCTTTGAGATGTCTATAGCCCATCATTAAAGCAGTAAAACACTGCAACTGTTTTTACTGACTGTAAACTTGAGTGCAAAGTCAATACAGTGAGGTGTAATATGCATGTTAAGTGAACATCTGTGTGTTTACACCATCTTGCAATTTCAGTGCTGTAACAGTTTAGTTGTAAAGGAGAGAACCGTTAATAAAAAAAATGGTTATACAGCAATTATAAATCAGCAATTCCAAATTGCTGACAGAATTTCCGCCGGATTTCACTCTTTTTCAGCCGGATGTCCTTTATCTTACGCTTTCTTTGTGTTGGCGTTCTAAACTCCGGTGGCTTTATGAGGACTATGGTTAACTGCTCCTCAGATCTCTGCAGGGTAAATCCAGACAGCTAGCTAGACTATCTGTCCAATCTGAGTTTTCTGTTGCACGACTAAAACAACTTTTGAACGTACACATGTTCCACTAAAACAAGTTCCTTCCCGAGGCTATTTTGCAGAGGCGCTGTGGCTCTGCCCGGTGCTTAGCTCCGCCCATGCCGATTGTGATTGGTTTAAAGAAATGCCAATAAACCAGAGCTTGATTTTCTCCCATCCCAGAATGGTGTGTGGACTAGCCAGACCCTCCTCCGCAGCGCTGTGGAGGAAGGTCTGGCAAAGCGAGATGCGAGATGTGAAGTGAACCAAACAGGTCAGGTGTGAAAGCAGCCTTAGGGCGTTTTAACACCTGTAGTTTGTTTGCTCTGGTCCGAATTAGTTGATGAGTTTGCAAACTTGGAGCGTTTCCCTCTTGGTTCAGTTTCATTTCACACGGAGAAAAAACAAGCGAACCAAAGAACCACCTTGAGGAGGTGATCTCCGGTTGCTCTGGTTCACACCCGAGTGCGATTGCTGCATTCACATCTGCCCAGGGTTCGGTTTAACCGAACTAAACAAGGCAGGTAGTGAAAACACCCTAAAGGCCTAGTCCAGTCATTCCCAAACTCTGGTCCGCGGACCACTAGTGGTTCGTGGAGGTACTGCAGGTGGTCCGTGGAAAAATAAAATATAAAATAATAATTTTGTAACCTTCATTTTACCAGGAAATTCGCATACAAATTAAGAATATGTATATTGATATAATATGTTAATTTAAATTAAATTGTCAAGTTATTGTGTGATTACTAAAATAGGCTAGTGGCGCTCGGCCGGGACGTTCAAGTCCTGTGCTGTTAGAACCACAACATGGATCGGTGGATGGCAACAGGTTCTCTGAAGAGAAAAGAGGCAGAGGTTGCCAATAATGAAGAGATTGAAGATCGAAGCCTGTTGTTCAAATGAACCTGATTATGCCCCCGGGCGCTTGAGTAAATAAATAAATTAAATATGTGGCAGCCGTTGTGTGCAGTAAACTTTCTTTTAACAAGCCTGTTGTACTGATGCGATGACCAGTTATAGTTTTAGTGCTAGTAGGCCTATTAAGAGGTGCGGATTAATTCAGGTAGGACTGTGTGGACATATTTTATTATGTGTATTATGAGGTGGTCCGTGAAAATTCTTGATTACAAATAGTGGTCCACACACACAAAAAGTTTGAAAACCCCTGGCCTAGTCCATACCTTTTGTGTTCACTCCATATATAGCCTACAGTATGTGAGCTATATTCAAAAACAGAATTGAAGATTATTTCTCATATAGATATAAAGTCAGAATGTTGTGTGCGCAACATAAAATTACAGTTTGTAAACAAACCTTCAACAGCAAATAGATTTGGTGTTGTCCTCTGACTTTTTGCATTAAAATAACTGTCAATCAATGGGAGTGGTATGACAGATGTTTATTTGGCTTAGCTTTGGCCTTTTGATATAATATTATAACAACAGTGCCAATGATCGTAATTGAAATGAGCCAAAACAAAAAAAATACAATGTATGACAACAATGATAAACATTCCATGGTATTAGTATAATGAATGTTAATAATCGTAGTAAAATGAATATCAGTTCATTCAAACAATGTGTCTGTATTTTCACAAGTGCGCATTTTTATCTGTTAGACTCTATTAATACTTGTATTTTCCTATATTTAAATATGTTGTGCTACTATATGACCATATGTGATATGTATGAATGTATACAGATTTATTTCAGATAGTACTATAGCCTGGGAGTCACTTTCAAGAAGCAATCACAGTAAAAGAAACATACTGTGACAGATCAGTAGGGACTGGATAATACAGGGAGGAAGTCTTTACTAGGACAGAAAATGAACTGTCTCTTTTGCTTTTTATCCACTTAGGATGGCAGTGAAGCCTCTTCACCCTCCACCCCCGGTTTTGTCCTTCCCTCACCTCCACCTCCACCTCCACAGTCCCTTCCTTCACTCCACTTTTTGAAATAATATCTCCTTCATTCTCTGTTTCTTCCTCCCTACACTCTTCCTCCTCCTCCCCCTTACCATTATCTTTTGGTCACCTGTCCCCCTCCTCCCCTCCTCCTCCTTCGTCTGTCTTCCCTTCCATTTGTTCTCCACTCTTTCGTTCCCTCTCCTCACTTTGAGCGAAATAGATTTTCAATTATGTGCTGAGTGCCTGGAAGCTTCTATATTTCCCAACCTGACCCCAATACAGTCGAAGTGACACCCAACGCACCGGGAACACTCGTACACACACATTTATGTATCGACGCAACACACACACACACACACACACACACACACACACACACACACACACACACACACACACACACATACACACAGATCTGATCCACTTCCGCCTCCACTTACAGCCTAATGGAGTGGAGGAGAGGTTGGAGAATGTCTTCAGTGTCCCGGACAAACCCAGTTAACTACCTGACACACACAACTCTCCAAGACACACACAAAAATGAAACAATGTAAAAGTGAAGTCCTTATTGACAAGATAAGATATCTTTAAGTGTTTTTTAAAGACTTTATTCATCCAAGGATTTTTTGAGAGGCATCACAAATGGCAACAAAGGAAAAAGTCTAAAACAAAGAAAAACAGTTGCACACTCTGAAGCAAGAAATTATTCATGTCTCAAGCTAAAATGTTTTACCTGTTTCAAATGGCCAACTTGGTGAGAGATGCAGATAATATTACAAATTGGGATAAGGGAACAGCTTCTTCTTAGAGAGGAGACACACCAGCCCGATAATCGGCCAGCGGTCAGTGACTCGAGTCTGTTCAGTGTGTTCCGTGCCGTCGGCCGTCCGAGGAGCCGTCGGCCTTCATTTGGGCCGACCCGACATGTTCAGTCGGAGACAGGGCAGTCGGGACTCGCCCGGAAATGGGGATCGGATGAGCCTCTCAAAATATGACGGAAATCTTTTAAACTGACCTTGGTTGATCTGAAATGAAGACAGATTCAGAAACAGCACGGCCTATTTCTCGCTTTAAATGTTTTCAGAAACACGTGTCGGTGAACTATTTTAATACAATATGAGATCGTATTCTGAACAAGCCGCCATGACAGTCTGGCTGTGAATTTCCGGAGAAAAAACAACCACGTGACACGTTCGTCCAATCAGCTGCCGGTTTTCAGTTTCTGGGAAACAATCAGACTGTTAACGGAAACAATACAGAGCAGCGCCACCTGCTGCTATGGAGACGTATTACGTTTCACGCAGAGCGTACGCTCAAGTCGGCGTCGCCTCGGTGTGTTCTGAGGCATTTTTTGGACATCGGGGACCCGACTGATCAGTTCGACTGCCTTTTCTGCCGACAGTCTGGTTGGTATGTCAGGGTCTTTAAAGACATTCATGGTGTTGCACCCGACTGTACGAGCAAAAAGGGTAAAAAATAGTCGAGTTACGAATGGAAAAAGAGGGCTGGAGGGAGAAGTTCAAACCCTGTCTACTTCCTTACTTCCGCGTGCCTAGCTAATCGCTACGTGAATCTGTCAGTGTCAGTTGTTCAGAAAGTTATAAAAATTGTCAGATGCTCTTCTAGACTTTCCAAATGTTATCGGACCGAATGGATCAAATTCTGATATTGAAACAACATTTTGCGGAGGTTGTGACGCTCAAAAAAATGACTTCTCTTTAGCAATGTACAGTAAGTCAATGGGGAAAAGTCTTTTTGGGCCAGAGGACATCATGTGACGGACCAGAAGTTGCAATTCCACTGTTTGGCCACTATGTGTAATTTGCTTCAAAACCCGGCTCACTTCCTGGGGACCTGGTGCCGACATGAAGATCTTCGAGAGATAGGGCCTCACCATGTTTTTATAACATTTGCCACATTTCCTATATCTGAATCAGGCACACAGTGAAGCCATGCATGGGGTTACTTTTTTGTATAGCATTGAAATCAGTCACAAGATGTCAGTGATTTTTGTTATTATTTTATATTTTTGAAAGTGCACATTAAAGAGGAGGCGGGTAATGTAGGGAGAGAAAGGGCACATGCAACAAAGGTCACTGACTAGATTTAAACTGGGGATGTATGTGGTATAATTATCAGACTACGCTATGATGTCCGGGTCCTACAGGGCTGCATGGGCAGGGTCAGTGTAACATGGAAATTATCTCATCTTGTAATTCGTTTTTTGCATAGCCTACATTACATATAACTTCCTTTGTTGCCTGCTTTGTGTGTCAAATATTACCGCTGTAATGTTAGAAAGTTAACGTCCATATGGATCTTTTTCGTTGTCTGTGAAATCCAAAAAGCCAAGTAGTAAGCATTAAAGCATAAATTTACCAACAAATATCACAGTGTGTATGTCTGAGAAGGGTCTTACAAACAGCAAATGCTGCATTGTGTTGAGTGGCACAACTGTTGTCAAGTGGCAACCAAACAGTGATAGCAGTGACAGTTTTTCCCTTGTTAAAAACTTGATTTATTCATCTTCAAACACCTCATTTATTAAAGCTAATTCTGAATGCAAGATGACACTTTAAATACAGCTGCTTTATAAGGCTGGCTTAATTACCACACACACGCTCAAACTGATTTCATTAAGCAGTTTGCGGCTCTTAAACAAGGCCTCTCCTGGGTGTTAGTAACCGGTTTTCCGTATTAAACAGAGCTGAAGGTCAAAGGTCAACAGCCTAATGCCTTATCTCTGATGCACCATGGCCAACCTTATTACTAAAGGCTTAGAGAACAAACACACAGACACACACAGCGGCATAAATGCATATATTGTTCACACGCACAGAGTAGGCGCTCCACATTAAGAGTGCTGTAGGTGAGATTATGGCCTCAGGGCATGTTCAGCGTGTGGAGCAGCACACGCCAGCCATGTACTTTACACACCCACACACACACACACACACACACACACACACACACACACACACACACACACACACACACACACACACACACACACACAGTGAGTTTTCCTCATGCTTTGTACTACCAGAAGGATGGATACTGCATGTTTTACCACATAAAAAGCTTCTGTTACAGGGAGTAAGTCTATTAAAACAGCTTGTTCCCTTTACAGATCTCTGGCGTGACCTTTTCAACCAAAATGAAAAAAAAAGAACTTGAAGCGGAAGAAACATGAACACATGCGTTCTCTGTTTCGGGATTTGTTTCCTGTAAATGCGGTGGACTTTCTTGCTCGATGATTACAACATTTATACTGTACATTTGATGTATTTGTATAACATGTGAGAATCAATGACAAAACACCACAACGTGACACACACAAGAACCACCCAAAGAAATCACAACGAAATGTTCCTTTCAATTTGGAAATTGTTTTCAAATGATTCTCACATAGGAATTAAAGTAATCTACAGAGTCAGCATCGACTGGCTGTATGTGTGTGTGTGTGTGTGTGTGTGTGTGTGTGTGTGTGTGTGTGTGTGTGTGTGTAGGCGTGGTGCTGCTTTGTTAAGGCCTGAATGAGTTGTTGATGGGTACAGCAGCTTGGGTCTCTCAGGGGATGAAGAGGGAGGAGGATGAGGGGGGAGAATGGGTAAGTTGATAATTGCAGGGGAACTTGGACTCAGTCTGTCCATGTGCAACCCACCCAGCCTCTCCCCCCTGCCCAAACACACACACACACACACACACACACACACACACACACACACACACCAGCTCTCCCTTTGAAGGGGTGGTCCCTTGATTAGGCCACTTAAACACAGTGTCCCTCCTCTCTTTGTCTGTCTGGCTCTCTGTGATCTATCACTACTCTCCCTCTCCATGTCCAGCTTTCTGACTTCCTCTCCGTCCACTTTTATTTTTTTTTACTCTCCTCTTATTTTCTGCTTTCCCTTCAGACTTCTTGTGTGTGTGTGTGTGTGTGTGTGTGTGTGTGTGTGTGTGTGTGTGTGTGTGTGTGTGTGTGTGTGTGTGTGTGTGTGTGTGTTCGGGGGGTGGGGCTCCTCTCAGGTCTCAGCTGCCGTTGTGTGTGAGGGTGAATTACACGCTGTAGCGAAGTGTTGACAGGAGCAGCTGGACATCAGTGGGCCATAGCGCCCTGCTTTTACATGTGTGTGTGTGTGTGTGTGTGTGTGTGTGTGTGTGTGTGTGTGTGTGTGTGTGTGTGTGTGTGTGTGTGTATGTGTGTGTGTGTGTGTGCGTGTGTGTGTGTGCATGTTTTTTGTGTGTGTAACTGTGAAACCACAACCCAACACAGAGCTGACACCTTCTGGCCAGCGAGGGCAAAAACAGCCTGCAAAGTCTTGTTTTGTTATCATGTTTTGAATATTGTCAGTCAAAAGTCCACAAAATAAAAGTCTCAAAGTAATATGAACAATTTCATTGACTTATTCTTGAAGGCACAGTCATTTTTTTTTATAGTTAGTTAATTGCAAAGAAAAACTCCCGCACACTGTCTAACTTGCAAAAAATATAGTTTTAATAAGAGGCAACGTTTCGGTACTAGACCATCTTCAGGCAAATGGTTTTACATCCTGAGAAGCCAGGAGTGAGGACTCTTGTTGTATTTATTGTGATATTTTTCCTTTATTCATGAATAGGCCACCCACAGGTTTTTGGAAATATGCCTAAATATGAATGCTCTACATACAGTCTTGTGTGGATTTATTACACAGAGATCGACATCCATTTAATACAGATTGCTCTGGTATGATATACTGTACATATATTTTTATGGTTACTATAGAGGGGCTGTATTGATACTTAAGCTCTATCTATAGTAATGGATATGTGAATGAATGTTGGGTATTTATGCCTTTATGTGGAAGTTGTTGATTGATGCACAACAAACAGTCACCTCCTACAAAAAGATGGCTTCTCAGGATGTAAAACCATTTGACTGAAGATGGTCTAGTACTGAAACGTTGCCTATTATTAAAACTCTGACCTGCTTGTCCTCCTCCTACGCACCTGTTTCACATTGTAGATGTGTGAAGTAATTTTCTGTACTGATAGTTAGTTAATTGACTTAAATATCACAATACAAATATAGCAAACAAACAAAAACACTATTCCAATAAATGAACAATACAATTCTTTCAGCACATTATTAAATACACGTGTCACAGAAGTCTCTATTTAAAGTGAAAATAAGGGCGTCTCATGTGATCATAAGCTTGGCCTGTTCTGGTTTAGTTGTTAGTTTGCCCATTTCTTTGTTGGTTTGCTTGTCTTGTCAGCAGGATTACGAAGAAAGTACTGAGACAAGTTTTGGGGCATATACACAAATTACTTTTCACTTTTGTTAACACTGTGAGATGAGACGGCGTTGTGCTGCATTCATGTGGCGTTTGAAATAAAATTAGTTCCTGACTGGGAAAATTCAGGCTGCATTACAGTAACTCACATTGTGAGATAGGGCATGCCTTAGGCCTAAGGTCTGGGCTCTCCGAGTGCCATTTTTATATTTTTGATTATAGTGTGTACCTTTTGAGCTTTCAAAATTATATGTTAAGTGCTCATTGGGATACGTTCAAACATAATAGAAGAAAACTGTGCTAGTTCCAACTACTTTTACTACTCTATTAGATAAGCATGAATTGATTTATGATGGAATAAAAAATAATGTGATGAGAAAAAAAAAGAGGTTGTGAAGATATAAAGAGAGAGGAGAGGAAGAAACAGAGAGGGAAGGAACAGAAAGGAGAGGAGAGGAGGAAAGGTGGGGAAGTAATAAGTGTGGAGAAGCGTGCTGGTCTCTGGCTGGTCGTGAGGCCAGAGACAGAGTTTTGTCACTGCAATCTCACACTCTGCTTCTGTAATGACTCGCCTGGAGGCACAAATGATTTCCTCCACTGGTGTTACTATTGCTGGAGTCACCACAAATTCAAGAAAAAGGTTCCGACGGGGTGGGCATGGTGGGACAAGAGGGGGGCTGACTATCATTTATCTTTTGTATAAATCTCTTTTATTATTATTATTATTTTATTATTCCAGTAAAATTTGAATGTTTTGTTATTCAGCAAATTTAGTTTTCATTTCACGTACTGTTTGTCCAGCTGGTCTTGCCATAGCCGAGGTCCAACTGTGGTCAATTGGCCACAATTTTCCATCCAAAAACCTTAAAATAACCCATCATTCCACCTCTCTCTCTCTCTATCTCTCTCTCTCTCTCTCTCTCTCTCTCCTTGGCTCCCTTACTCCTTTCCTCCTCTTGCCCGGGGACTTTTCATAAAGACATCATCATCACTGTTTGAGGGCAGTGGAAGAAAAGCAGGATTGACATGATCTATCCGCCAGTCACTGGTGAATCGACACAAAAGACAAAGCTGTGGAGGATGATGAAGCGAAACGTGACTTCACAGCTCAAGTGTTGATGCTTATTAACAGGAAAACGTTTTCCCAAATATTGCATTTTTTATTTTCTTATACCTTCCTCCCCTGAGGAGCACTTTAAATTGCTTGTTACATTGCATTGTAAGTGTGTCTATTAAAAGCACACTCAAAAAGTGTGGATTATTTCTGCATATTGACATATTTGTCTGGTATGGAATAGAACCTTTTAGTATTAGAGCTAGGCCAATGAATGTGCCAATATACTAGTATATGTTATCTTATTTCAGATATATAAGTATCATTGTACGTCGACTGATACATAAAAAAGAAATTGCCATAATAAAATATGTTTGTTTTTTTTAAGATAATTTTTTTGGGCATTTTCGGCCTTTATTTTGACAGGAAAGCTGAAGACATGAAAGGGGAGAGAGAGAATGACATGCAGCAAAGCTGCGTCGAGGAGTAAACCTCTATATATGGGCGCCCACTATACCAACTGAGCTAGACAGGCGCCCCAAAAATATGTTTAAGGTAATTTGAAATATACACCCCACAGATAGTTTGTCTGCCAGAGAGCCCTGAAAAATATTGCGCTCATATTGTGGTGACAATTTTATCTCCATAGCGCCACTAGTGGTCAAAAATTCCTGTCTTTAAAACATAAGGCTGGTGATATTCTCCAAGTCCTCCAAACTATACAACAATATAGGTCATTTATTTTAACGCTTAGTATAACTCGTTAGCCTGACAAGCCAGACCGACGTCAAGATGTTGGGTCTGGGAACTCACCATTGATGGGGCTCAATCCGCGCTACAACCAGGCAGAGCAACGAATAAGGTAGCAGAGGCAGTTGATAGATTAAACTTTTGCCGTATCCGGTCAGCAAAACTCCGAATACATCTTCCTTTTTTAAGAATGATTTCAGTGCCATTCTTTGTTCTTTTCTCAAAGAAAAGTCCAGGTCTTCCAGAAGACCGCTGTTCCCAGCAGCAGCAGCCATAAGCCCGCCCACTGACTCTATACATGATGTGATTGGCCTGACCAGAGATTGTTTTTTTCAGCTCGCAAGCCAACAGAGAGTGCCTAGACCCCCCCTGGCTGCAAATTACATTTGCTGCCGCTAGGGTGCATCTAGATTTCTAGGCTAATGACCCGTAGGAGAGTTTCATAAATTAGCACCCCTAGCAGTGGCAGGAAATCCGACACACAGGAGGGTTTTCCGTCCTCATATCTAAACGTAAGGGTCGCAGTTTGAAAGACATTGTTAACGTTGTGAAACGGTCGCAGTTTGGCTAGGTTGAGGCAACAAAACTACTTAGTTAAGTTTAGAAAAAGATGGTGGTTTGGGTTAAGATCAGTACATTTGTTACGTTACATCACTTCCGGTTACGCATGTGACGCACACTGTAGTATTTTTTTTAGTTAAACCCGATATACACTTTCCTGTTGTCATAAATACTCAATAAAGCACTAAATGTGTATTATTCCACAACTGAAAACAGTCCCCAAAAAATGCACAGTTTACTCCTGTTAAAGAAACGCTTGGTTAAAACTAGAGCGTCCAGCTGTTTTGTGACTGTATTGGGCTCTTTAAAAAAATTAAACTATACATTTGTGATTTTTAAAGATTTATGTCTTTAGCAGGAAGTAATGGGTTTGGGCTGAGAGCCACAGACAGGATAGCGAAGTCAGAAAGTATTGAGAGCCAGATTTACAGATTTACAGATTGTTGACAAAGAAAAATTTGGACTAACGCCAGCTTTATACTTTTAAAACAACCCAATATTTCACCCCAGTTTCTGTTAAGTAGTTTCCACTCACTCCAAATAAAAGCCTCCATATTTAGGGTGAGTACCACGTTGCTGCTGAAAGATCAGTGAAGCATGTGGTAAACACAATGCGTGATGCCGTTGTCACCACATTTATTCTGTATATTTACTGTCTATAGCTCCAGCATATGATCTGGCAGGTGGGCAGGGAGGGAGAGAGGCCGAGAGGAAGGAGGAGGGGGCAACAGAGAGAGAGAGCATATACATCACTTCATCCTTAATTAGCTGTCATCAGCTTCTCTCCTCAGAGGAACCGGAGACTAATAATTAATGATCAAACTCTAAAGTACTGTAGAATCACTCTCGTTCTCTCCCTCTCGCTCTTCCTGTATCACAGGAAGAAAAATTAACAAAGAAAAAAGATAGCAGTTGATTTGATAAGTGAGTAATACAATCTGACTATGAGGAAAAGCAGTGTTGCAGTGAGCCAACATCTTGTAGATTGAATAAATGACTCATCGACAACCAACAATAGTGAGTTAAGAGGCATTTCTCCACCCTCAGGTTACCAAGGTAACCTGCGCTCCCTGCCCTCTAGATTTTATTGCTTGTTTGGTTTGTTTGGAGCCATTAGCATCCTCTTGATTAGTCTAGTCTGCAACGCACAAGGCCAGGATTAATGAGCCCGCCTTATCGTCTGACGATGTGAGGAGGATTCACTTGTACAAGACGAGAACATGCCAGGAAAGGCATAGAGATGTTTTAACAAAGCCTGTGCGCCTGTGTAGACAAGAGCAGCTAATTAGAGAGGAACACAGTGTAAGTGGGCATATGTGCACTAGGGGACCAGTCAGCCAACACACGACAGGAAAGCACCACAGGGGGCGGGGGAGTGGGGGGGGGATGCAGTCGCATGCAGGCAGGCGACTGACCAGCTCCGGAGCCAACACAGAGCCGCCATGGAGGCATGTTGTGGTCTCAGCGCCCCGAGCCCCTGGCACACTTTCCCAGAGAACCTGTTTGTAGTGGCAGGGAGGAGTGGAAACTGCAGGCTTTACAGACCCCTCCGCAACCTGTCCTCTCTCCAAGACTGGACCCACTCTGAGATGTGTTTGTGTGTGTACGCTTCTTCTAAAGCTGCTCTTAAGGGCTTTAATTGGATTATCCTTAATGAGTAAACAAACAACTACAGCAGCAAAATAATAAGCAAATGAATACAAATGTGTAAAGAAGCGCTTCCTTGTTCCTCTCGTTGTCCTGCCTCCCTTTTTGCTCAACCCTTCGCTCATTTAGTTCCTCTCATGTGTAATTATCCCGATTAAGAATGAGTCAAAAACACTGCTGCTGGAGAAGTGTGTGTGTGTGTGTGTGTGTGTGTGTGTGTGTGTGTGTGTGTGTGTGTGTGTGTGTGTGTGTGTGTGTGACTGAGACAGGCGTTCTTACAGTAAGTGGCTGCTTTGAAGTCCGTGATGAGCCTGTGATTAGTCCTGTGATTCATTGACAGGAGAAAGAAAAGTAGATGAAAACGACACTGCTCCAGGGAGAGACGAAGAGCAAAAATAAACAAATGGAGAATTTTGAAATGACATCTGTGAATATTATTAGAACATTAATCTGCACTGATGACACAGATGCTCAAGCCATCTACCTCTGTTATTGCAGAGGAGAGGAGAGGAGAGGAGGAAAAGAGAAATGAGGAGACAAGACGAGTGGAGAAAGCAATGTGATCTCATAGGAAGGCATATAAATAGCATGTCACTTGAAAGGATATTTCACGTGTCATGTTGATGCATTTTAAGCTTTCAGCATATCATTTAAAGCCCTGTTCTTATTTCCAACTCGTCAATGTTGAAAACGTGGTTAACGTTGTAATTTCAAACAGGAAAAGATCATGGTTTGGGCTAAAATAAGTATGTTTTTGTTACGTAAATTAAGTTATAAGTTAAGTAAGTAGTCAATGCTGACTTCCTGTGTTTGTTTGACCCATCCATCCCCGCCAAATGATAACACATTCATACTGCGCAAACGTCAACACATCAAGGGTTATTTGAACCCTGCTACAACCTGACGTATTAAATAAATGAGAGCCCAAATGCAGTGATAATCCATTTACAAAATCATTAGCATGAAGAGGTGACTCACCTTATTAGTATTGAGATGTAACGTAACCCAAACCCTTGTCTTTTAACCTAACCCTAACCTTAACCCAGCTAGCTGCTAAGTATGCCGGATTTGTTTGGTGAATCGTTCGGTGGGTAAGATCTAGTATCTACCGTCTTCGTCTTTATACAGACTTTGTCGCTCTTTATACTACATCAAAATATGTCACTAGAGACAAAATGGCGTGAAAAGCAAAAAATGTGTTGTGATAAAAGGCGAAATTACTTATAAATGTGATGACTAATTGTCATCTTATGCTGCGTTCCAGGCAACCTGTAACTCGCGTTTTCACAACCTTCTACCCGTGAAAGTGCCCTGGAACAGCAGTCAAACCTGTAACTTACTACTCGTGAACACGTACCAGATCGTTGTACTCCCAGTTACAGTTTTTGACGTCACACACACATAAACAACAATGGCGACCCCTGTTGATGCTGTACAGATGCCGTTGATTAACGGTGAGAAATAGAAATAAATATACATAAATAGGCAACATAAAGTCATTCCGCACATTGTAATCAAAACAATACACATACGATTGTGTACTACTAGAGGTTATGTTTATTAAAATATGTCGCCAACTAGAAATCGCTAGCATCAGCTGGCGCTAGCTAACGTCATAGACAGTATATGACAATGGACCAACAGATCCCGTTGCTCTGGACAGAGATCAGTGAAGGCTATTAGAAGCACTTTTCTGGTGAGCGCCGAGCGTTACTGCGCAGCCTCCAACTGAGAGAGACGACGTAAACGTCACGTGAGCAACCTGTCTGAAAGTTGTAAGTCTTCTGGTAGCTGTGCCAAGGGAAATCTCAATCATTCCCAATCTTGCAGAGACAGAGAGCGTAGATATATGTAAGGAGATAACATGGACACCGGCTAATTATTGCTAACTAACATGCTAGTTAACATTAGTAATTAAACTTAAACAGCTAATGTAAGTCGAAACTGCCTGTGAACTACCCCTGTACTATACGGTCATTTCTCTACTATGCGACAGTAAGTCCCGTGGTTATGACACAATCGTTAGCCTATTTTTACAAAAACGTCTGCTACAGAGCCATAACGTGAGGTACAAGGTAATTGAGCCTTTTATACATTGTCGTGTTTCTTTAGAAATAAACAATGGACAAATAAAGTCTTTAAATGCTTCAGATGTAAAGTTATTCGCTGTCAAAGTGACGTACGCGTTGTGAAGAGAAGCTACCCTCTTGGCTAACGTCAACGTCAGGTAGCCGCTAGCTTGTAGGGTTTGTGGTGACTTTGCCTGGAACGCTACCAAGTCGTGAGTCGTGACTTGAAGTCGTAACTTACAGGCTAAAAATTGTGTCTGGAACGCAGCATTATTCATACAACACCATTCCGTGATACCAGGCTAAACAGAAACCAGAAAAGAGGAAAGGTAGAGATGAGAGAGTAAAGACAGCAAAGGAGTAGGAAAAAAAAGCGGAGACAAGAAAAAAGGAGGGAAAGAAGGGAGGTGAAACAGAAGACAAGCGGAGGAATGAAAAAGGAAACAAGAGGTGAGGTAGAGGAGGAGTAGAAGAGGGAAAATTAGGAAAGAGGAGAGGAGGAACTGGAGAAGGGGAGAGGAGGCGAGAAGAGGAGGGAAATAAGAGAGTGAAGAAGGACAGGCAAGGAGACAAGAGAAGAGGAGAGGAACAGAGATGAGAAGGGAGGAGGAAATGAGACAAAAAAAAACAAAAAAAGGGTGAGGAAAAAGCAAAAAGAGCAAAAGAGGAGAGGACAGAATAGGAGGTAAAAGTAAGACAGGAAGGAGAGCAAAGCGGATAGGAAATGAGAAAAGAGCAAAGGAGGAGAAGAGAGGAGGAAGGAGATAGGACACAAGAGGTGAAAGGCAGACAGACGTGAGGAAGGATACAAAAAGAGAAGAGAAGAGAAAATAAGTACAGTAAGAAGAGGAGAAGGGTGAGGAGAGACGGAGAGAAGGAGAGGAAAGGAAGAGAGGAGATAAGTGGAGATAAGAGGTAAGGAGAGGAAAAGAGAAAGGGAAGGAGGAGATGAGAGGCTGAAGCACTTTACTCTTTTAATTCCAATTTATGGTGCTATAAAAAGGGCCATTTCCAAAAAAAAATCTATACAAAAAAATCCTAGCCAAATCATTTTATCACTTTCTCTGCCCTAATTGCAGCCATATGCAATTGTAAAGGCTATTCTACCTTCTAATGGTTCCCAGAGGAACAAGGGGTTAATTGCTGCGGTTGGTGATGGAGCTCTTCAGTACTAAAGAGGTGGCTTCTCTCTCTGTCGATCACTCTCTCTTTCTCTTTCTCTCTCCTCCGGGAATAACTGTCTGATACAGTGTTAAGGAGACAGGCTCACAGATTCTGGTTTGTTTTAGTAGTTTTGGTAATGGTTTCTATTTGTTATTAGAAACACTACTCACTGAGTTATTGTCTGAGTTGTGGGAAGATTGCTGAGAAAGAAGTTTGAAGTTTTAAACAAACTTCCTTTGGAAAAGAAAACAAAGGTGCACAATCAAATGTATTACCCAAACTGTCAGTTGAAAAAAAACTATCACAGTTTACAGACCACCTTCCTGGTTCAACTTCATTTTTACCGCACTGCCTGTAGTTGTGTGCACACAGTTTGCCAGTGCCATGAGCGGATTATTGCCAACACTTTGCGTGAGCTGACGATGTAATCTGATATTCAGACTGAGCTGCCTTTCATCAGTGTTGGACAGTAATGAGTAGTGTTAGGGATTATAATTAGTAACATTATCAATCCTGTGATTTGTAATTTTGATTTAATGAGTTTAGTTCCTGGTTCTGGGTTGGTTTTCAGGGGCAGAGCTGCACCTCTAGCAGAGGGTTATTAATAGTACAACTTTGCAGGAGCAGCGATTTAGGGCGGTAGACTTGGTGCGATTCAGGGGTGAAGTTGCAAAATTGTTGCATTTTCATATGGTTTGGTAAGCGTTCACACTGCACTTTGTCAACCACACCAAACATTGTAAACAAATTCCACACGGTCAAAACGGTTATTTACACATACATATGAGCTAATTCGCCACCCATACATATGAGCTGGGTATGCTCAGTATGATTTTGCCAATCGGGAAAACAAACATGAATAGGCACAACACCAGACCTATTTGAATGGCTGTAAAAATCTGAGATCTGTGCAGTGACTCAGCTAATCACTTTCAGTTTGACTACAAATAAAGTTATATTGATAATCTGTCTGATCTGTTATCTGATCATCTGACCGCTCATTTTTCTTGTCTGTCTGGTCAGAATTTGCTTTTACAACCGACAGTTGAGGGGTTAGTGGGTGCAAGTTGTATAAGGAAGAAGAGGCTAGATATCCCATCTTACACCAAATTAAGACTAACATGAGTACACAAAGGCATAATAAATGTGTGTATTTGTGGACAGGGTTTGATCCAGTGGTCTGAGATTTGGCTGGATTGATCCAGACAGGTGGGTAGTACAGAGGGGGTGGTGGTGAAAACATAGTCAGTAGGGATAAAGTGAACAGGAGGGGGGAGAAGGCTTGTGAGGTTTGTGAAGGTCAGTGAAAGCCTCACAGCAGAAAAGACAAGTCGAGGATGGAGAAGCGTTTCAATGTGCTATGAGGCCTCCCTTCCTGCAACCGATTACAAGACAAACAGAGACAGATGAAGCAGAGGGGCGGCGATGGCAAGGAGAGACAGCGGTGAAAATAGAGAGCGATTACACGGATAGATGGAGGGAGAACAAAGAGCAGGAAGGAGACGGAAGTACAATGTCAGAGAGAAGGAGAGAGAGACCAAGGGTTGAACCCGACTCAGCTGTGAGGGGCACCTGTTCACGGTTGGACCACCTCCTCCCGCCAGCCTTAATCAAATTTACCACAGAGACAGACTGTGACGACGCCCCCCTCTAACAAGAAACCCACTGCGTGTTACATCCAAATAATCCCTACCTCTAGCCAGGCTCACACCGCGTGCCACTTCCAAAGGTGTCCCACCTCTAACTACACAGCCACGCCAGGATGCACCGAAATAATCCTCCAAAATCTAATTAACTGGCCGATGTTCTCAGATATTCTTACATGGGGAGTACTGTGTGACCGTTTGATCACATAACACAACATTATGGTTTATCTACGCTGTACAATACAAAAGTCAGATGTGTCTAAGTTTTAGATATTGTTGTTGGACTATGGGGAGAATAAAACTGCTGCAGCTCTTAAATGTGTTTGGTAGAGAAATCTTTCGATATTATGCCAATACATACCTGAAGTCCAATACTGATGCCAAAAAATAACAAAAAGAAAATGTCTAAAAATAAATGTTGTCTAAACAAAAGAAGCCAGACAAGTATTAAAATCAGGAACCATCCAATCAAAAAATAAGTAAAAAAGGTTATGAATCTGCCTATAGACATTTGATTCCAGCTTTCAGCTTTTTGATATTTTTCAGTATTCTGTGCAATAATATTTTATTAATAGCAAACCCTAAACATGAAAGGGAATAAAATCTGCTGCAACTCTGCTATAATGTCAAACATTTTAAGAGTGATGCTCTCGATGCTTATACAATATTGTAAAATTGTACACTACTGCCACTACTGGTCCATCATCAGAGGAGGCGCAAGGGAGGGGCTAGGGGGTGCTGTAGCTACCCCTAGGATTGCCATAGCACCCCCTTAGCACCCCCAAGAAATTGCTGTGGTTGATTTATAAATAAATAAAAAATCGTTAATGTGTAAAAAGTATAATTTATATTTGAAAAAATGAATAAATACATTAATAAAACAAACCGCTTATTTTTAGGCTAAAAACACAGGTGATCGTATTCAGCCAAAGGGTGCAGCACACATTGAACTTTTGACCTTATTTCCGCAGTAACGTATTAACAAAGTAGAAGAAGAGCTCAATATTTGGAGCCGTTAGGATTAGAGAAGTGAGTCTAACGCTAGTAATGGATTGTTTTTTACTCTCTAAACGTGTGGAGACTTTATTAAAATCTGTAAATGAGACTGAGCGATATGGTGAACTTGTCACCAACCGGGACGAAGAAAAGCAGCCGGAGGAAGGTGATCTGACCACGGCTGTGATTGCTGCTGAGGATGTTTAACATCACCCTGCTGTACATGACATTAGACCAGGGGATCGCACAGCCAGGCCACAGTGGGTGAGTCAGCTGATAGGGGTCCATGCAAGAACTTTACTCTTATCTCTGTCTCGTAGAAGAGCATTACAGCAAACGTGTTTTACAGAAAAGTGAATAAATAGATCACCGAATCTAAAGTTATACAGAGCACTGGACATCGGTAAATGTTTAGCCCTCAGTGGCTTATTTAGATATATTAAGTCACTACAGATATGACTACATTATTTTGACCATACGTGCAAGTGTGAAAACTGTGTGAGGATACATGTGCGTGTGTGTTTATGTGTGTGCTTGGCTATGGGTGGTGTATTTGGCCTGCTGCATTCATCTTCTGAGCCACTGTATGAGAGCTGCAGTAATGATTGTTTGAACCCGGCTTGTTGGCTGGTATTTGAAATATGTTTGGTGGGCTAATCAGAGTTCTATGGTGCTGTTGTTTCGGCAACTTTAAATCAATCTCTCTCGTTCCCTCGCTTAGTAAACCGCGGCGGAGGTGGGTGAGCATCTGCGCGAGTGTGTGTAACGTTAGCCTATTTGTGTCAAGGGAAACTCAAAATTTCAGAGCACCTTCACTGAAACGTCCAGCAACCCCAAAGCACCAGCAAAAGAACATCTCTGGCTCCGCCACTGTCCATCATTAGGGTTAGATCTGGTCTAGGATTAATTGGCCTACTGTAGTCTAAATGTAACTCTGTAACTTTATTTGTATAGCACTTTTCATACAAACATGCAGGCCAAAGTGCTTCACATAGCAAAACAGCTGTCCTCACCCAGAAAACAACCATATGGGTCAATTATTCAAGCAGCTCATAATGACCCACAATTATGTTTCTTGTTAGAGACCAACCTCTTGTGGCTCTTGTAAGAGCAAACAAATTGAGGTGACAAAGTATGAGAGCGCTGAATTGTGCGTAAGGAGGTAGGTTGGGTTGGTTTATGGGTCAAACTCGTTCATGAGATTGTGTGGGGTGGGAAGAGTGCACTGGGGAAGCTGAGTGTATAGGCTTAAATGTTATTTGATTTACATTGTTGATTTAAATGAGAGCATCATTCAAATAGAGAGGCAAATTCCCTTCCCTTCCGGTGGACCATCATGGGACCTTAATTCTGAAAAAATATGTACAGTAGTAAATGGGGAGAAACTAATTATTTTATTCTGTTTGAATTGAGCCATGGATTACACATATGATGTTCATCTGTTAAAAAGATAATTTTCCAAGTCAAGAAAGTCTCAGTTTGTCACACAACACTAAGTGGTACTATTACAAAACTACACCAAACTGTGACTTTCTGGACTTGCAAGATTATCTTTTAAATTGACGAACATCATATGTGTAATTTGTGGCTCAATTCAAACAGGATCAAATAACACTCACCGTTCACTACCATACATATTTATTTTCAAATTAAGGTCCTATGAGGTCCACCGGAGTGGGAGGGACTTCACCTCTCTATTAACTGACAAGGACCTCAGCTGGCCCAGTGAATTATGACTTTTGTCTGTCAGGAACAAATGCAAAAAGAAGGGGAACTTGGTCATAGAGACACAAGGCGAAGAGAAGAAGTTGACAACAATGTTTGGGTCAACATGGCGTGTGACTTGGACTCTGGGGATCGCTGTTTGTTACCCATTTCCTACAGTCACTAACTGTTTGTCTTTGAACAATGGGATGCAAGCTTTGCACCTATCCATAACCAAGTAGTTTTTGTCCCTAAACCAATGATGAACTACATTTTTTGTCATTAGTGTGTTTTGGTTGTATTTGAAATTAAAAGAAGTAATTTTGTCCTGCATACATTCTGTAGTGATAAATCACAGAAGGCCTCACCTCTCAAATGACTACAAGAAAACACCAAAGAATCAACTTTTAGTCTTATTTCTCTTTTTTTAAACAGCCATTATCTGCACCTCTGTGTTCCCTCTTACCCTCCATTCCTCTTCCTTATTTCCTACATAACAGATTGACTCTACTCACCGCAGCTGACAAAATGTATTAATAGTATTTTTCTTGTGGATATGATTCAATCCATCATCCCTCTCCATCTCCTCTCCTATCTCCGTTTCTCATTCAATCTGTCACTCCCTCTCCCCCCACTCTCTCTTATACGAGAGAGAGGTGTCACTTTCAGTGAAACAACTTAATTCTGATGTCAATGAATTAATTAGATGTGTTAATGAGCTAGCGACAGCTAACCCAAATTAAATTAATACCGTAATGGCCTCAGACAGCGAGAATTAGCTCCCATTTCAGTAAACGCTTTCTGGAGTGTACACAGCCGCCAAGGATAGACACACACACACACACACATACACACTCACACAGCTCAAACAACATCCATCCCCCCGAGCAGATCATCATCCAGATGTAATTAACTGACTAATTACAGGAGCTCTCACTCGCTCCCCCTCCTCTCTCTGTCTCTCTTCTCATTCTAACACTTTGACTGTCTGCCTCTCCCTGCCGACTTTAGAATGCACTGTTATTTAACCCTTCTGAGACATAAGTTTGTTATATTTCCTTACGGTTTACTTCCTTCCTCTCCTGTTTATTTTGGTGTGCTTATTCTTCACCTACATTTCACTTTAAAAGCATTTAGTGGTTGTTTAACGTCTTGTTGTTGGTGTGGCTGTGGTCGTCCTTCCTCTTGCTCCTCTTGTCATCACACTTAAAGTCTCATTACACACAACAGGCCTGACTTAAAGGCTGTTTAGTCTGCCATTAGCTCTAATCGTGACTCCTCCACAGTTGCCACGCTCCAGCAGACCTGCTGATGGGAAGCGGTGCCATCAGACTATTAATCTGATCTCAGAGGCACAAAATGGCTGCTCTCTATGTGTCGGCCGGCCGGGGAGGAAAATGGTGTCACAACTCTTGGGTGTTATTGTAGTCTCACTTTGCCAGACCTTCCTCCACAGTGCTGCAGAGGAAGGTCTGGCTAGTCCACACATAATTCAGATGGGAGAGAAACATGCTGTGGTTAATTGGCATTTCTTTAAACCAATCACAATCGTCATGGACGGCACTAAGCGCCCGACAGAGCCATGGTGCTGCTGCAAAATAGCCTCGGGAAGGAACTTGTTTTGGTGGAACATGTGTACGTTCAAAAGTTGTTTTAGTCGTGCAACAGAAAACTCAGATTGGACAGATAGTCTAGCTAGCTGTCTGGATTTACCCTGCAGAGATCTGAGGAGCAGTTAACCATAGTCCTCAGAAATCCACCGGAGTTTAAAATTACAACACAAAGAAAGCGTTACGATGTGACGGACATCCGGGCGAAAAAAAGCATGATCCGGCGGAATTTTCCGGCAGCACCAGAGCAATCCCGGAAGTGGAACGTTGTTGTTTTTGCAACCACTTTTTAATAATGCATAGTATTTAAGGTGTTTATAACTTGTAACTACTCATTCTCACTTATTATAGTAGAAGAACCTATTTAAAACTGCACGTCTTGTTGTAAGGCACTATTAATGACTTAGTCACGTCTTAATAAGTCATCAATTGATTCTTAATGTAGCACTTGAAGCAGTTTGAAGCAGCATATTTGATGAAATGAATGTAGGCTACTTGTTGGGTTATATCCACATGGTTGAAGGCACGTATCGCTTTGGATTAAAGGGTCCACTAAACTAATTTATTTTAATGCAATGTTATCAAAGCTGAAAATGCGAATGGTAATAAATTGTTATACTGTCAGTATTGTCATACTGCTTAATTAAATTGCTAGTTGGAGAGTTAAAGAAAGTAACAGTATGCTGGAGAAGAATATATGTGGGCGAGTGTCTGCTGTTAGCAGAAATACACACTTAAAGTACAAAACAATACTGCTCTCGTCGCCACTGCTTGTAAAAAAATAAACAAGTGTTATCACAGGGAACAACTTTTTGAAAAATCCATGACTGATATATATTGTTAGAAAAGAAGAAGTTTGTATGATGTGCTGTCCGAGAATGAGTGTGTCCTTTAGTTTTAGACAGGATATGACAAGACGTCACCAGGGTGTGTGTGGATACGGAGCTCAGCGCAAATTCTTTAAGGAAGACTTCTAAAACCTAATCACTTCTCACTTCTCTAAATGGATCAGCTGTAGAGGTGTTCTCTTTTGTCTTAACCAATCAGAAGCAGCCATGAAAATCACGAGCCAATCACTGCATTACATCCCTGTTTTAAACCTGTCTCTCTCTGCTGCTCAGTTGTCATTTCAGGATAAGAGCACAACCCTCCTCCTCCCCTTTCTCCTCCGGGCTTCATCAAAGACGGCTCCTGTGTCCTCATCCGGCAGGCTACTACCGACGGCGTTCGTTTTGGGTTCCAGGCTCCTCACGCCACCATCAGTGTCTAGACTCCATCGGGGGATTATCTTTCGGCTTTCTACCCCTTTATAAAAATTATTATTTTATATATATTTAATTTTTTATACAACGATAGAGTCTAATCTCCAAAGACTGTACATTTCAAAATCTCGCATATGTACAATAAATCATTGCATATCTGCAACGAAGTCTCTCCTGATTGAAATAGAAAACAACGGATGTGCACGTCGGTGTCACTATGTGTTGCCGTTTAAAGTTGAGATCGTCGCAGAGAAAGCAACAGCACGGTAGTTTAGTTTCTCTTCAGTTTTAGTTTTTTCCAGAATCTGCTGCTGAGCTTACTTTCTGATACTGCCCCAACCTTTCATCACACATGCATAAACATATACATAAAAGCCAGTACATCAGAGGCTTCAATTGTTTATTCCTTATCTATAAAGCATTAGAAGATGCTATTCTAGTCATTAATAAAGCCATTAGTTGCAACTTGGAAACATATAAAGTGGTGTGTTTGTAGCTGTCTTTCTTTCTTTCTTATCTTCCCAACACAAAGGGCAGTGATGGGATGGCAGTAAGAAATAAACCCATTTGGTTACCCCTTCCTCTCCTCACTATTTGTATCTTTTGCTTTGTGGTCTATCTCACCTGTGGGTTGTGAATTCACACTCAGCGCCCTCTTGACAGTGTGATAGTGCTCTATGTACAGTATGTACAAGTGTGTGTGTGTGTGTGTTTTTACAGTGGGCCTGTCTGCGTTAGCATGAGCAATTTCCTGGGGTGAGACTCTGCAGGGAGCGAGCTTCTCTCACAAACACCATCTGTCAACAACAGGCTCACCTGCTAGCAAACATTTAGCTCAGGAACCATCTTGCCCGCTCGCTCGCTCCCTCTCATTCACACACACACACACACACACACACACACACACACACACACACACACACACACACACACACAACACATATACACACAGCAATACAATTCAGAAATGTCAAAGCAGAAGATAATGTAATTTCCCACTTAGTCGACTTGACAACCTCACCTGTTTTGCAGCCTCTGTGATCTCTGAAGAATACACGTGGATATGTGTTTGTATGTGTGACAGACAGAGGCATAGACACACTGAAGGGATATAAAAAAGCACAAAACAGAACATTTGACACCTTATCTGAACATGAAAATTGTTGGGCTATAGAGTAAGAAGCAATGTGCAGAGCGGGGAATGTTTGAGAGAGAGGGAGGTGAGAAAGAGGGAGATGAAGACAGGAGAGGGGGGGAACTATTACCTGAAGTGTCTGACTAAATTAACTTCTCATCATCACTAATTAGCCCCTTGTTCCTCTATTTCCTCCAGGTGAGTGCTACCTATATTATTGTTGTGTTTGTGCCAGAGTAGTGTGTGAATATGTGTGTGTGTGTGTGTGTGTGTGTGTGTGTGTGTGTGTGTGTGTGTGTGTGTGTGTGTGTGTGTGTGTGTGTGTGTGTGTGTGTGTGTGTGTGCGTC
Organism: Zingel zingel; assembly: GCA_023566125.1. Lineage (NCBI taxonomy): Eukaryota > Metazoa > Chordata > Actinopteri > Perciformes > Percidae > Zingel > Zingel zingel. The sequence goes on along the minus strand of CM042317.1, from coordinate 35,126,799 downwards.
TCATGTTCATTGTTTGACTTGGGAATGGCAAAGCAAAATCACTCATTTTATTCTCTGTCATTTTGTGTGTTGCCCAGATAATCGGTAAGAAATCAATGTTAATATGTTATTTATCCAATTAATATTTTAGGGTGCAAGTTATCATGATTAACATGCAGAATTAATCCAGTTTACTCTCAAGGCAAGGAGGCAGAGAAAATGTTGAGGAATGAGGTTGTTTTTTTAAAAATAGCCTACTTGATGTCCTATTCCGTATTGATGTTACATGGCAAAAAGCTTGTTTCAATCAAATATGCAGACTTTTCAACATCTTTACTCATAGCATGTTTTTTCTGAAATGTTTTACACATTCACACTATGTCACAACATGTCGTAAATATTAAAATCATATGTACTTTTTTAGGAAAGGATCAAACCAAATATAAAGCTAACTTTAATCATCCTAAAAGTCACCATTACAAATATACATAAAGCAACTGTGTGAGCTTTAATGATATTAGAACATATACAGTATACTACTTAAAAATGTAAATAGTACAAATACAAATGGGCTTAACAGGCCCCAAAGAAATAAAGGGATTAACCAGACTAGGTGCCCTTGTTGTTAGTCACATTAAATTATTTAATTGTGCAAACAATTAGTCAATACTTCCTGTAGTTGTAACAGATTCTCACTCCCATCACGTCAAAAAGGTCAACGTTTGGTCAGGTGCCTTTGGCGTATGTTATTGACGCAAAAAGTCTCCTTTAGCGTCATATTTAGACGCGCTCGGTCAGGACCCTTTGCGTCAGTTTTTGACGCTCTCGGGACTCGCGTCTAGCCCTTTGGCTTCATATTTAGCTCATGGGCGTAAATCTGATCTAACAGTAGGGGGGGGGACCATAAACATAACATTTCTGTAGATCTTCAATATTAACCCTAATATCAGTTGACATGCATAACGTTAAGCTTATCGCTGTGGTAACGTTAGTTGTAGTGGGTGCATTTTTAGCCAACAATCTATTAAACAAGCTAGGTAACGTTACATTATATTACACTAACATAGCAAATTTTTTTGTCATGACTAATTCATTAATTACTCAGCATAATTTCGATTTGAGAAAAGAAAAACTTCATCCAATGTTTAATGTGAATAAAATAGTCTTGAACCGCCTACTTACTGCATTCCTGTCACTACCGATGTGACGGGGGGAGGGGGGACTCAAAATGTTTCTAAACTTAAAAAGCATTTTTGGGGGTTTGTATTGTTTTACTACTTACACAGATATTTTAAGTATAGTCCTGACCCCCCCCCCCCCCCCCCCCGACCCCCCTGGGATTTACGCCCTTGATTTAGCTTAGCTCTATGGGTCGTATGTTTCAGTGACACGCGGGACAAGAAGGGGATACGATCCCCGGTCTCCTGGGTGAAAGTTCTGTGCTGTTTGACCCATCCACCCCACCCCAACCAACCTCCTTACGCAGATTTTCTGTCTTTCATACTACTCACTACCGTTGTCGCTCTTAATACTACATCATCTTACAGCGCCGCGGTCAAGCTGCTGCTATGCCCGGTGTGTTCCATACAGACGCTAAAAGGTATCTGATGCTGAGAGCCACTGAACAAGCATCAGTATTTTATGAGTTGGGAGTGAGAACGGGTTGGTAGTTCAGTTTACCAAGTAGGACATCGACACAGTCAAACATTCCTGACCTGAAGTATTGGACAAATCAAAACTTTGACCTGATGCGGGTGATAGATGTAAAGGTAAGATCACCAAAGAGATTACAATTCATCCTGATGGGTTGATGAACATTTTGTCAAAATAAAGTTGATGTTGATGTCAGGGGAACACCAAAGTCAGTAGGATTCATCCTCTGGACACCATTAATGCCGGCACAAAATGCCATGGCAATCTATCCAATAGCTAAAGTGACTATATGTAACTTTTTAATGTTTCTGAAGCTCTGTCATTTTTCAGACAATGGTCTTAAATAACCTGTAACAGCAAACGAGAGTAACAGTGAAAAGAACGCTATTTTTATGTAGGTTTTAGTAAGGCATCTGCCTGGTTTTGATTTTTCCTGCAAAGTCACAGAATAGGTAGACGGCGCTACAGTAACACATTCTGATGGGTCACAGATTTCTTTGTAACACCAGAAAAGCCTCTGTTAGCGTATGCCAGCGGAGCCAGGTAAAAGGAAGCAGGAGATTTCTTTATACTGTATAGGCCTAATTGCATAATTGATACTGGGGAACAACTTAAAGCTGAAAGGGAAAGTGAAAGACAACGGGCAATAACGTGAGTCACATGTCACACAATGTCAAGCTATTAACAGATGGAGACAATTACGGGATTGTAAATGATTCAAAACCCACCCCGAATTGGCCCTTAGGCATGTTATATGTCTATTTCATTCATAAAAAACGTTGCAATGTGATGTGGTTGTATGTCAGTAGCCAACATTAAATTACACCCCTCCCCCTTCCATTTAGCACGGACGTTTTCCTTTTAGTCCGTGTTTGTGTTGGCCTACTATTTTCTTTTCCCTTGTCTCCCTGTAACGTTACTTAGCGTCTGTGGGTTTCATATAATGCGCTATATTAATCTAAGTTATTATAACGTTGGTTGCTACAACAAACTCTTAATGCTTTGGCTCGTGACACAGTGACAGTGACCAAAGTAGGCTAAGTCACCATCTGTAACACTTAAAATGCAACAATGCATCTGTAACTTATTCTCTTATTGTAAATTAATGATTTTCTGGTTGAGCAAAACATTCATCGTGACTATATAGACCTCCCCATAACGCTACCTCAGTAATCTACAGTGGGCAACACAGCACTGTAAAGAAAAGACCTTTACGACAGCAGGTGTGGTAAAAACACTACCACTTTTGCCCTAAGCGGCCGCTAGAATCAACACAAACTGAAAGTTACATATAGCCACATAATGAGATATATCCAACCACCAAAGTGGTGGATCGACCAAGAGACCTACATTAGAGCCACACAGAAATTGTGAAATCTGGACATTTTCAGAATTAGTTGACTAATTGACTAAAAAAAATAGGATGAAAAAGGAATGCATATAATAAAACAATATCTGAAATGTGTATCAGCTACATACTCACATGCCATTTCCCATCCAGCTATATACCCCCCTTAATTACATCTTTCTATGAAAAAAAAGAGGTTTAACGTCAAGTATTTCTTATATTACCTTTGGTGTATTAGTGCACAATGACAAAAGACATACTCCTGCTATATATTCATGCTTTCTCACCAGCACATTTTAAGAATGTAGAATAATCTGATTATTCAAATAGATGTTAATTAGAGCTGTTTCCTCAAAAGATGGCATTATTCGGTTGAGTAAAAGCGAGTCATTTCTGAAGATTCCTCTAATGCCACAAAAGAACCTGTGTGGACATAAAAAGAACAGCTTTGTTGTTTTTTTGTTTTTGTTCGATTTTTATTTGCCCAATTTTCTTTTGTGTTCCCTCAGTGTTCCTCTGGTGGGACCTAATTTGAGGTGGAACAATAGCGCCGGATGAATAACCTGATATAATACATATGCATGGCGTTTGAGAAGCAGTTGAGTTGATCCACTTGTTTGAGACACAACAAAGGTAGCTTCCGCTCCTCTGTTATCCTCTCTGCTCCCAATCCCTCCTCCGTGCCTCCTTCAATAGTTTGCTTGTTCGTTCCTCCTTAATTATCTTTTGAAATCCCCCCTCTGTCTAAACCTTTGTCCTTTTCCCGTGTGGAACCTATAAACAGACAGCAGCAGCTTTCTGGGGGGAAGTAAAAGGAGGAGGGAGAAAGAAGGTTAATCTTCCAGCTGCTCAAGTAGAGGAATAATCTATAGTTTTATAGCTCTGTACCAATGTCGTTGGTGTTTTTGTACACTGACTTTGACCTGTAACATGCAAACAATGTAAGCATTGCAAATTTAACTCAACAAGGTTTCCTGGACATGTAAAACGTGATACCGTGACTAGCAGAGCAAAAACGCAAAAACTAGCCGCTACATTAGCGACGCAGTGTAAAATAACAACGGAATTGTTCTACCAATGAGACTGTGGAATCTATTCTTATAGATTCAACAGTCTCATTGGTAGAACAATTCTAATTACAATAATATTGTGTGGTAATCCTTCTAAATAGGAGCCAGGAACTAAATTGGTTTGATGACGGTGGTGCTCAGCTTAGTTGCCTTCCACCGGTTTTTACGGTAATCCTCATTAACAAAACACTAATCCCCCCCTTCCGTGTTGCCATGTTCGGTCCCGCATCCCCCCCTCTCTGACATATAAAACTTTACCAAACTTCTCCCCCCACTTCAACAGAGACGCTATAATCAACCCAGTCCAATCCAAATCCTGTAAACTCTTCATGTGGTGTATTCAGTCTTTGCGCTGACACAGAGAGGATTCAACAAAGTTTGCGAACATCTGCTCGGTTGTTTACAACAGGCTCACAGATGTCAGAATCCTATCAGCTTCTTTAAATGTTTGTAAATTCATGGTAAATTATGAATCATGGCCAAATGTTCCGACACTCAGTCTATGAAACATGAATATCTGTGTTGAACAAAGGATTGAGAAAGCTCTCCACTTGTCACTTGGCTTTGAGCAGTTGAGAAACAAGTTGAATTTGAATGTACTGTACAGTAATTAGTAAACCCAGCTCCTATTTTTCTTTTTGTTATAGCTGTTGATGGAAAATATTCCATTCTGCAACTCAAAATTCATTGTTTGATCATATATTTGTAACTTCTTCAAGGGAAGCATAAAACATTTACAATTGAGATGCAAATAAAAGGTAATAATCTTAGTCTCTTATTTTGAAAAAAATCATCTCAGACAATTATTTTGAAAGAAACAGATACAAATCAACAACAATACTGTTTGTAGAAGAGCTTACGGAGAACCAACATCTCTCTGTTTGCAATATCCAGTTCACAGTCTGGGTAACAAAAATATCCGGCACGCTGTTATTCACTTGCACTCACTTTATTTAGTTATCACAATTCAGTAAGTAGATCTTCATTAATAGCTTAACTTACAGTCCAAACTACTTGATCAAGGTTTTATAAGTCCTGACCTGAGTCAAGCAGCAGGCATTTTGGCATGTGGTAGTATGAAAAGCAATGGTGTTACTAATAATATTAACGATGGCTTTTATAAGTGTCCCAGTAAGCCATGACAGTGTGACAGTGAGCCAGCATGAGCAATACCAGAAACCGAAGCAGCTAAATGGAATTAAGCCATCAGTTTATTATTTACACCTGATGGGTCCCATCCAGTGCCATCACTTGTGAGTTGCGGTGCACTATAGCCTGTGGCTCAGCCATGTCGGGTAAATTGACGAATTGGTTCAACAGCTTGAATCGTATGGCCCTGCACACCCTGTATACACAGCGGTGAACGGTTGTCTTGCTGACACCAAATGTCACAATGCCACAACCCTGTATTCTGCACAGGTGGCCAACTTGTAAAATGCTATCTCTCTCCATTTAGCCAAAGAACTTTTAACTTCTAAACTCTTTGATTTAGCAAGCCGGTTTGCAATCTACAACCATGTGTAACGTCAACTTGTGACAAAACTACACTTTGCGTAGTCTGGTTTATTCGCTCTAAACCAGTTGATGGAAACGCTTCTAATTCGCATTTTCATTTATTTCTTTTTTTGCGACATTTAAAAAGTTCGCTTAAAATTCGCTTGACAATTAGATGGAAACATGACTCATGTTACCACTGCCTTTAGTTTGGTCAGTGGTGCCCTAAAGGTTGGAGAAGCAAGCTTGTGACCCGGAAGTCGTTGGTTCAATACCCAGACCGACAGGATAAATTTAGGTGGGGAAGTGAAAGAGTCCCTCTTGTCCCTCCCTCATTACCACCACTGAGGTGCCCTTAACCCCAAAAACAATGCTCCAGTGGAGCTGCTCAGTGTCAAGCAGATCAGACTGTGGTTGTACTGGGCAGCTTCCTGGTATGAATGTGTAACTGTGTCAATGTGACAGGTCGTCGTTGCAAGTGAGAATTTGATCCTAACTTACCTGGATACATAAAGGTTATATATATATATATATATATATATATATATATATATATATATATATATATATATATATATATATATATTTTTTTTTTTTTTTTTTTTTAAGTCATGTTGGATCAGAGTGAAATATCTTGACTACATCTTTAGGGATTGCCATTGACATTCATGGTCCCCAGAGGATGAATTCTATTCATCCTCATTTTAATGGATGATTACCTCCAGTTATAGGACAGTTCAGTGCACCTGCAGAGCACACAACTCACACATAGTTTATCAAAAAAAAGTGCAGTTTTCAACTCTGTGGCTTTTCGACTAATGATTCCAATCATTTACATTTAGTAAGCAGCTCTAAAACATACCTGCACAACTACTATCATATGCTACCACTAAATTCTAGGGTTAGGGTTATGTTTGGTGTTGACGGTTGTTGACTTACAGAGGTAGTATCAGTAAAGCTTGGACCAGTACTAGGCTGTAGAATATTCGCTACCCGGTCTTAAGGAAATGATAATTTGATAGTCAGTCACAGATACACAGAACAAATCAGATAAATAGACAGCTGAATAATAATGTCATAACTTTATAGGCTTGTATAAGCTATCTGTGCTGTATTGAACATCCTGTGTCTGTGCTGCATCTTTTCTCACTATTCCCTGCCACTTCTACAACAATGGGATACTGATTTTAAATTAAAGTGGGTCATCAGTATGCAAGGTAATTAGCCTGTCATTAGGTACTCGATCTGCATGTTCCTACTGTTGCAGCTAGCTAGTATACCAGCCAAAAATATTGGCAGTTTCTATGGAGATGTTCAGGGAGATAATAGCAAGATGTGTGTGTAATTTTCAAATGTTTGAACAGATTCTCATCATATCAAGATACTGTCATGTTGTAACAAGACAAGTTGGTTGTCTGTTTACATTGTTACAACATGTTATAACCAAAACAGCATCATTAGAAAGTACACTGCAAGCAACAACACTATAAGCAAGATTATACAAAAAGTTCCCACTGTACTTACAGCAAACCAATTTGGCCACCAAGATGAGGAGAATGCATTGATATCATTTAGACTTGTATAAAAAAGTATTTTACTGCCAAATCTTTTTATTAAATCTGTCAGTGACTTCTTACATCCACACAATGTGAAATAATTTGAGATATGAAAGAAGTCACAAAGTAACTTGTCTAATGCATTGCCAGGCTTCACAAACTGCCTCTGACCTACCTACAGCTGGAGGCTATTCGCCCACAATCCTTTGCTTTCTAATTATTCAAATAGCAGACAGGACAGAGAGCTGTGATTCGCCAGCCCTCTTCAATTAGTGTTGTGTTAATTAAAGAGCCTCATCAGGTTCTCGTTAGTGATTAAACACCCGAGTGTGATTACTTAACTCAGCAGGACTCCTGACGAATCATCTGCCCCCTGATCCCTCCAATGGGTGTATGTGAGTGTACGTGCATTTGAAATTTAGCAATGCTAAGGCGTGAGCAATGGGAACAGATTCTCCCACTCACGCTGCATATCAATGCTTCAGTGAACACTGCATATGCAAAGCTGTGAGGACGTGTGTGTGTTTGTGTCTCCGATTGAAGGGGGATTTTTTGTTCACTTGCTGATGAGGTGTCTGAAGGAAGTTAATTGCCTATCAAGAGAGCAAGCCAGCTCTGCCTTTACGTGCGTGCGTGCGTGCATGCGGTCGTGCGGGTGTGCATGCAGGCGTGCGTGTGTGCATGCGTGCATGTGATTCCACTTGTATTTGTGTGTGTGTATTTTTCAGAGGCTCTGTATGCATGTCTATGTCACTTCACAAGCTAATTGCCTATCAAAGGACTGTTCAGGTCCCTGTCCTTTCCTTGGATCAAGTCTGAGTTTAAGTTTGTGTATTGGCATATGCATGTGCATAAATATAAATGTATATTTATTCAGTGATGGAAAATAATGCAGTACATTTACTGAAATATTATTCCTAAAGAATAACGCTGGTGTTATTATAACTTTTTATTATCATTAACATACATCTAAAACAAATTTATCCTGCTAACAAGTCTTTCTGTAGCCACCATCTGATGTTTTTGTACCAAAGAAAATATTGGTTGGCATGTTACTTTGTTGCAATCAGTCAACGTTGTTCTTCTGAAACCATTTCAATCAGGAGAGACTCCGTTGCAGATATGCAAACATTTATTAATAAGATATAACCAAGTAAGTACAAACATAATATTTTTGGAGGTTAGACTGCATTGTAAAAGGGGTATCTATACAATTCTAATGTTTAGGAAAACCAAACATATCCTCTAATGGAATCTAGACACTGGTGGTGGTGAGAAAAATCCGTAGACGTAAAACGAGCCGTCAGCCGGGAGAAGACCGAGAACACCGATGAAAATGCCTGGAGGTAGAAGGGGGGGAGGCGGGTCGCACTCTCGTCTGAAAATACAACTGACAGAAGCAGGAGAGAGAACAGATTTAAAACATGGTAGTCATGCTGTGATTGGTTAGAACACACGCGCCCGATTCTAATTGGTATACAGAACCATAACACCCACTGCCCAGCTGATCAGTTAAAGAGAAGAGAGATAACTAGGGATGTCCAGATCCGATCACGTGATCGGAAATCGGGCCCGATCACGTGGTTTCAGACTCGATCGGAATCGGACGTTACCTCCCGATCAGGACTCGGATATATATGTATGTATATTCTCATTATTTTTTAACACATCTATAGTTATGCGATGGCACAGAGTTAGACCCTTGGACTCCACACAGAAACAGCAACGCGTGCGGCATGACATCACTTTGTTGCAGAGACGCTATTGGTTAAATGCCGGCAAAGTAGAACACGGAAGCAGCTTGAAGCGGAAAGCGCGAGTATGTCTGCGGACAGTAAGAGTTAGGAGTGCAGTTCCTATTTGTTTACATGCCTGCCGGGTATTTTAAGTTGAGGTGCTATTTGCTTTTATATTAGACTTTTTTTATATTTACTGTTGCACTAAAGTCCAAAAGTGAAGACTTTATGTTATTACTTGATTGTTCAAGCTACCTCACAGAAGTGCTCTGTTTGTTAACAGAGTTGTTGAATGTTAAAATAAGGTGAATTAAAAAAATAAAGAACATCCTAGATCTGTTTTCGCTCTTCTTTATTCTTTTTTTATATATTATAGAAGTATCGGATCGGGACTCGGTATCGGTAGATACTCAAAATCAAATGACTCGGACTCGGACTCGAGGGCAAAAAAACCTGATCGGGACATCCTTAGAGATAACGTAATTGAAGTCTCCCTGACAGAATTTACGCTGAGCTACATTTCCAGACTGCATTTTAAATTTTTGACTGAAGGTGAGCATTGGGAAAACATACACACACACACACACACACACAAACACACACACACACGCACACCAGCTTGCTTGCTGCTTTGTTTTGTTTTATCTTCGATAAATTGCTATTAATTGAATCTGTACCTCCTCAATTCCCATCGTTCAATTTTTGACTGAAGGTGAGCGTTGGGAAAACATTATGCATAAGTAAATGCTCGTTTACAAGCAGAGACCAATCATCTTTAATTCCTGTATTGATCACAATTTTAAGAATATCCTTGAGAGGTCTTTGTTCAAGCACTTGAACTTTAAACATAGAACATTTAGTTTTGTATGCTTTGTTGACAAGAAACCTCTTGTTTTGTTTTGTTATACCTTTACAGGCTGTCCTAAGCTGTATTTATGCTTCTGTGGAGATGTACGTAAACATCTCAGAGAAGGGTGTTATGGGTAACTGTAGGTTGCAGAAGGTCTGAAGCACACACCTGCCAAATCTCAACAAATGTTTACCTCCGCTAAGGAGGTTTGGTTTGTCCGTTTGTTTGTTGGTTTGTTTGTGTTACGGAGAAACTACTGGACCGATTTTCATGAAAGTTGGAAGCATGGGCCAAGGAAGAACCGATTAAATGTGGGGCAGGATCCAGATCAAGGGGCAGATACACAAATTATTTCTCAATTATGTTAACATTGTGAGATGGGGGTTTGTGTTGTATTCATGAAGTGTTGAAATAATCAGAAAAATTAGTTCCAAACTGGGAAAATTCCCAATGCATTAACATTGTGAGGTAGGGCATGCCTTTGCGGAGGTCTGCGCTTTCCAAAAGCTATTTTAGTTATAGCAGTAAAGTAAGTAAACAATCAAGTGTGTGTGTGTGTGTGTGTGTGTGTGTGTGTGTGTGTGTGTGTGTGTGTGTGTGTGTGTGTGTGTGTGTGTGTGTGTTCCCAGCGAAGTAGCTTTCCTCTAGAGGACCAAAATGCTAATTAAGATGAATCCATCTCCAGCCCCTCCTGGCCCCGCCTGATTTTCTGTGAACGTGTGTGTGTGTGTGTGTGTGTGTGTGTGTGTGTGTGTGTGTGTGTGTGTGTGTGTGTGTGTGTGTGTGTGTGTGCAAAGTCACATCTCATTCCACACAGATCACAGCTACCACCATCCCATCTGACTCATAGTAATATATAGTATTTAATAACACACACACACACACACACACACACACACACACACATATATTCACAGAAAATCAATATCCATGATTTAATAATGCAATGTACTGATCCAACTGGATTCGCAGGCCTTATTCCTGGCCACAAGAGCATCGCCACGTCAACAGGCACCAGAATAACAGATCTACTGCTAGTGTGCTAATTGAATGCGCATATGCGTGTGTGCATATGTGTGTGTGTGTGTGTGTGTGTGTGTGTGTGTGTGTGTGTGTGTGTGTGTGTGTGTGTGTGTGTTCTCGTTTAACTGTAGTCGTGGGGTCCAAAAACCGGGAATACAGTATACTTGTGGGGTCCGACCAGCTTTGTGGGGCCCAAAATGCTGGACCCCACAAGGTTAAAGGGCTGTTTGAGGGTTAAGACTTGGTTTTAGGATTAGAGTTATGGTTAGGGTGAGGGTAAGGGTTAAGGTTAGGCATTTAGTGGTGATGGTTAAGGTTAGGGTAAGGGGCTAGGGAATGCATTATGTCAATGACGGGTCCCCACAAAGATAGTGAAACGCACTATGTGTGTGTGTGTGTGTGTGTGTGTGTGTGTGTGTGTGTGTGTGTGTGTGTGTGTGCGCACACTTGCAATGAAGAAACAGGCAGCACATGCTTCATCTTTAGAGTGATGAAGTAGGATTTAATAAACTAGCAAAAACACACTCATAAACACACACACGCAGATACCCTCAGCAGGTGAGCATAGCTGAGTTGACACTTTGTCAGCACAGTGTAATTTGACATAATGAATGCAAGCATCGTTACTGCTGTTAATTGGCCAGACTAATTATACTCCGAGGACGTCATTAGAGAGAACCTGCCGCTCCAACTGTGTGCATGTGTGTGTCTGTGTGCGTGCGTGCATGTGTGCGTGCGTGTGTGTGTGCATGTGTGCGTGTGTGTGTGTGTGTGCGTGTGTGTGTGTGTGTGTGTGTGTGTGTGTGTTTGCGAGTCAGCTTGGGGCAGCCGGTGGGAAATGTGCAGGCGACTGGAAGAGACTGGAGGTGGGTTTGAGCTCAGGAAGGGAGCGGGATGAGGAGGAGCAGTGCAGGTGGTGAGGACGCAAGGAGGGGAGGAGACAGGGGTGCAGGGGTGAGGAAGGGTCTAGTTTCGGGTGAGACAACGGGAGGGGTGAGTTTAGAGTTCAGGCCAAATAGAGGTGATGGAGGAAAGCAGGAGGTTTGAGGAGTGAGAGCAGGATAAGGACACGGGAGCTTGAAAGGCTCACAATGTCAGGAAAAGTTTGTTAATGTCTTCTGCCAATGTCAGGGTTGCAAATGCACAACACACGCACTCTATTTGAAATGAATTACTTTCTTGTTGTAGAGGTCTAGAAATAAAGGTTGAGTGAGCACAAACACTTTTGGCTCACTTAAGCAGATGAGCACAAATTAATTGAAAAACAAAGTAGAAAAACATTTAGTTTAGCAGAACATTTCTAACATTGTGAATTTCATTTCTAGCATCTTCCTCCTGACTGGAGGAATCAGGGGGCAGATGATTCCTTAGAAAGAAATGTAACCATTGTTGGTTTGTTTAATAAAGATTTTGTGGTTAAGGTTAGATATAGCAAGTGAAACTTTCAATTCCTTGTTGACTTTTTTCCACAAACAAGCAGTCAATCGTTATCTTAAAACATGCATAAGTCATACAGTAATTAAATATTATTCCATGAACGCATAATATCATGCATGATAGCAGCATACATTCCTGTCTGCCACAGTGCAACACATTCTCATGAACGGGTTTGTATGATATCATATGAAAACGTATGCACAACAATTCTTATGATATCCTATAAAATTAGGCAACTGCCGGCCAGTCACGTGATGACCGGTCACATGACAGTTAAATGTAGTGGTCTCTTATCAGTACAACTACACTTAATGACTTTAAAGAATAGGTTCAGAGTCTATTTTAATACAATCTGCCAATATGTTACAGAATGTGTTGCTGTAGTTACTTTTCTCCATACTGTCCATAAATAGATCCCTTCACAGAGCAACTACACTGTAAAAGACAAAATCCAAAGACAAAATTATAGATATGTGTCTTCCTTTGACTAAGGCCGGCCCCAACCTCTAACCTGCAACAAGTTATTTCTGAAATGCCTATACATGCATATACTGTACATGGCTTTATGTATATAAAGTAATCTAGCACCAATTCAGTATTTATTCCTTGCATTATTTTTATTTGTTTACAATCTACAAAACACTTTAATATAGACATCATATCTTGCTGTTTTAAACATTAATTTTTTCAATTACCTGCAGGAACATGATATATTTAGTCTGTTTGTTCAGCTTTGCAGTCCTTGTTTTACTTTTATACTGGTCTGTGTATGAGTATGTTGAGTGCAACTTAAAACCGGAGTCAAATACCAACAAAAAGAGATTATTTTCTTAAGGTGAACTCATTACAGTTCACCTGCACTGGAGGACAATTTACTAATTTACTTACTCCATTCAAAAACTACAATGACCAAACAACCAGCTCACAGTGAACATGCTGATGCCTCTTGGCTGAAACAGCATCAGTGGAGTATTTACTTAGTCAGCTATTAGAGCCGAGCAATTTGAGCAAATTCTGAGAAACAATATCGGCTCGCAGTCCGCCGGCAGAAAGGGAGGGGGTGTGAGTCTGCGACGGGTAAAGCATGTAATTTCCTAATTCTGATCTTGCAAGACAATCCGTCCTTATCAGTGTCTGATTCCCACTTTGGAGGAAAAGTAGACGGAGAAGCTGCAGGCCGTCACTCACTCACACACACACACACACACACACACAGACAGAAGACGGAGGTATGAAATTACATAAAGGAAAGGGATACAGATAGAAAGACTGAGAGACTAGTGAGAGAACAAACAGGCCTATCAAAACGACCACAGACCCAGATAACAAGATAAGGCCTAATCAATCAATCCTTGCACACTGAGAGAGATTGCCCTAAGTGGCTCATGAGTCCTGCTGTAAATTAAATCTGCACACTCCTTCAAGTAAGACAGAATGTGGGGAGTGAGAGTTGGAGGGAAAAAGAGAAAGAGACAGGGGGGATAATAGAGGGTAATTTCATCAGCATGGCCCATGATGAAGCTTTTACACGGTGGTTTGAGAGGCCAAACTAAAAGGCTGGAGGTTTGGTGATATTGAATATGAGTGGTGTGTCATGATTCGATTTGTAAGACGATAGCCAGGAATTAGATTATAGCGCCTAATGCGGATATCTGAAAGGATGTCAGATCTTAAGGATTTGCTGTGTGTGTATGTGTCCGTGTGTCTTGAAATTTTCTTTCTGTGCAGGCAAAGCCTAACACACTGTGATTCACTTTAATTCACTAAATCCAGACTCATCCATCCTCACCACCGCTGTGCATCCTCTATGTGTGTGTGTGTGTGTGTGTGTGTGTGTGTGTGTGTGTGTGTGTGGGTGTGCGTGTGCGTGTGCGTGTGCGTGTGCGTGTGCGTGTGTGTGTGTGTGTGTGTGACATCTGTTCTCCAACGTTCATGTCCAACAGGAAGTGCTGAGTTAAATGAATAACAAAACAGTGAGCTTAGTGCCAAAGTGGTTTGGACTTAACACACATAGCACCCGAGACATTATTTTTCACCCCCAATAGGAAGGGGGATGGGGGTACCAAATGTGATATGGAGTTATACCAGCATGCAGATTTCCCACCTTCTGAACATGCTAAATAATGATGACAAAGATGTTAGGGAGTTGGCTCAATCCTCCCTGTTCCTGAACCTAAGGAGACGCAATGTCCCTTTGGCTTGGCCAGGGAGTCAGAGCCCCACTTCCTTGGTTTCAAAAGAAAACCCAGCGGGAAGCTTGATACCCATTCTGCGGGTTTTGGTGTCTGGTCAGACTGGCCGGACCTGAACGATCTTTGTGTCCGAACTGGAGTATTACTGGAGTAGGTGCGGTCTGACTCTGTGACTGTGAGGGTCTCAGAGGATATTACCACTGATCCTCTGACTTACGTCAGGGCAACAGCTACATACGGTGGTCATAGCTACCCGCTAACACTAACAGGCGACCGGCGAACTCTTATGGAATAACAACAACACTGGGCTGGACTGAAACTTCAGGGAAAACTTGCATGTCTTCCCTCTGCTGATCACTCTGTTTCTCACTAATGCCTTAAAAATACAGCACTCAGTGAGGACATTGCCATATTCACAGTAAAAGCCACATTACAAGTTCTTCCTACCAGACTCAACCTTTCTATCTGGTTTCCAGCAACTCAGGTCCCTCATTGTTTGCATCACACTACAGAACAGATCACAGATATACTGTAATAATGAAAGACATATCAAACTCTCAAAATCTCACCTTCAGTAAGAATGTACAAAAAATCTTGTGTAAAACCATCAATGTTCTAGCACTGCAATAGTAATTCTGATACCTTCTCACACCTGCTTGCTAATACACCAAATGTTGTTGTGATCAATGAGGAGTCCAGTGAGGTGTTTGTTTTAGAGTTTACATGTACGTTTGATCCTAGCATGGAGGAAGCTTTTTAGACTAAGGTCATTAACCAACCACTCCTAAACACCATCTCAGAGCTAGGCTATAGGTGCCGACTATTTGTTTTTATATTTGGCAGTTTAGGACACACACATAGGCTGGTTGTAAAATGGCTTCATCAGATTGGGATGCCCAAAAAGAGGGCTAAATGGCTAGCAAAGTACTGTGCTCCGTCTGCTATCATAGGCAGCCGCCATATATGGCGAAGACGCTGTTATTTATACCCATGAGAACAGAGGGGTATACTTAAAATTATGAAGACCTGCTGTATGCCAATGGCCCATTATTTTGTATGTGTGTATGTGTTTGTATCTATTTAACTGCATCTATAATATTTTATTTATTTATTTGTTTATTTAAAACGGTCAATGCACATCAATTGACATTTTTTGTTTACACTCAAAATGTAAATGTGCCAGAGTTAGCAAAAAAAGTAATTTTCATCATCATCAACACATCATCATATTACATTAAAAAAAATGCAAGAAAGTTAGAAAGCAAATTAAGAAAGAAGAGAGAAGAGAAAAAAAAGAGGGACAAAAATAAATAAGTACAGTACAAAGAAGGGTACCTAGGATGAGGGCCAGCTTACGTCCCTGTAAATTATTCTTTTCAAGTGGACTTAAATAAATTGTTAAAATGTGTGTGTGCGTGTGTGTTATGTTTTAGCGTGTGTTATGTTTTAGCTCATGAAGACTAACCATCACCAAGCTGCTACAACAACAAAACAGAAAAGCAAAGCAGCAGAAACAGAAGAAGAAAGATGGAAGCCAAAAAAAAGAAATGAACGCAGATCTTGAGTTTGGTGAAACTGAGGTGCTAGTGTTCCACCGGATTATAAATCATCTTCTTGGTTTGCTGTTTTGAAGCCACTGCGCCAACGTTTGTGTTTCATTTGGCCTCACTTAATTTTTCAGACGCTGGAAAAAAGGTCTAATAATAATTATTACTATTCAAATGTTTACTCTACAACTGCTCTGTTTGTGTGAGCGTGTGCATCAGCCAACTCCAGCTCTCAGTATTTATCCAGGGAAAATGGTCAGTCAGCATAACACAGTACCAAACATTAGTAGAGACTGATCGTCCTGATGATGGACACATTGAGCCCAAGTGTTGGCTGACTCTATCTCAGCTTTTCCTACCACATTGTGAGTGATGAAATTTTTTTTTTTAAAGTCAGCTCCACTGAGCTTTTAAGCGTCTCTCAGCTTTTACAGTTTTGCTTAGTCTCACTGCTCTCATTGCTGTTTCCAGTGATAAAGCTCTGATAGGTTACCTGCTCAGCACCAAATAGCAGACAAACAAAGTTACTGACTAGCTGGTGAATGTAGCAAAGCATTTAGCAGCTAAAAAGTTTCTCAGGAGTTTTTGGAGACCAAAACAGAAACACAACTTCAAATGTTGCTTTGTGTCTGGTGGATGTGTATTTTTATTAATGTGTTGACAGAATTTTGTTGCATATGGACATATTGGGTCCTATTTTAACTATCTAAGCACATGGCGTGAAGCACATGGCGTGAAGCGCATGGCGCAGGTGCGTTTAGGGCATGTCCAAATCCATTTTTGCTAGTTTGACGGCAGAAAAAAAGGGTCTGTGCGCCGGGCGCATGGTTCAAAAGGGTTGTACTTAGTGTCTTCATTCATTCATAGGTGTGTTTTGGGCGTAACATGCAATAAACCAATCAGAGTGTCATCTCCCATTCCCTTTAAAAGCCAGGCACGTTTGGACCATTGACGCATTGTTATTATGATGGTGGATTTGCACAGTAATATTTTTATTTGTAATCTTTTGCGTGTTTGTGTGCAGCTGCACTTCCCTGTGTGTGTGTGTAACAAGCATAGTGTGGGCACGCTGTGTATAAGCCTAGGCGCATTTTACTAATTTGCTGTTAAAATAACAATGAAATGCTGCCTCAAGATAGCAATACGCCAAGAATTCACATGAACACACCTCCCTGTAAGACCAGCACGCGCATGGGCGCAGGTGCATTTTCTATTTAAACGACGCGGGTGCTGGACGGGAAATTGACAACTGCATTGGTCTTAAACTGGCAAAGACACTTGCGTCGGGCTTTGCGCTGCGTCAGGTGCAAGATAGGGCCTATTGTTTTTATTTGATCATGTAACGTTATTTTACATATTTGTTTTGGGATTTAAGTCAATAAACTAACTTACTACTGTATAAATAGACAACTGTTCGCTAAAACGTTCATCATATCTTACCTAGCAGGTGAAAGTTACAAACTACTTCACAAAAAAAGGGAAAACACAAAAATCTAAGGCAAAGAAACAAGAAATGAAATCATTAAACACAAGAACTTTTAAATTAATGTTAAAAGTTAAAAGGTTCAGCAGTAGCAGAGAATTCCTTTCCAGTCATTATTTATATACCAGCTAGCCGACGTTGCTACGGTACATTACAATTACATTAGTCTCTTTCCACAACCAGTGTCCCTGTTGCTCTGGATACCCCACAGAAACACACTGTTGAATAAAACAAATAAAAACAGTCCACACAAGTTATGGGGATTATCCAGAGTAACAAAGGACATTGGACAGTTTATGTGAAGACAAGTTGTTGTTGCATGTATTGTTTTAACAAATAAAGTTCCTTTTTCCTTCAATTGAATAGGAGTCGAGGCAGGAATCTATTTTTGTTGAATTTATTTGTTTTTGTTCTTTCAGTTAGAGAAAAGTCACTTTGTGTGTGTGTATCTCATCTTAAAATGATCATCTTAATAGCTACAGGCATCAGATACATGTAATCAAGTAAAAAGTACAATATTTTGTTTAGAGATGTAGCAGAAGTAGAAAGTACAGCACTGGTACCAAACATTACCTGTGTTTCAGTCGACACTCCAACATACATACACACACACACACACACACACACACACACACACATCCACACACACATCCACACAACACACACAAACACAACCAACAATTCTAGATTATAAAAAGAGAACAGTGACGCAAAGCCTCATAACCAAAAATGGATGGGTACAGACACACACACACACACACACACACACACACACACTAATAAAGTTGTCTGAGTGTTGTTTGGCAGGGCGGGCGGACGGGAGATTCATGATTTTTAATATGCAGAGCAACTGTAAAGTGGAAAACCAGACAGACTCACACACTTACACACCAACACAAGTAGCCTACACTGAGACATCAGTTTCAGAGCTACACACACTCACACGCACTCACACACACACACACACACACACACACACACACACACACACACACACACACACACACACACACACACACACACACACACACACACACACGCACATGCACACACACTTTATATGAACTATGAAGATGTTTTTCTATTGGTATGGTGACAGACAGCAGCAAACACACAACAGATCGCTCCCAACAGAGAACACAGAGCCCTCACATCATTAACACCTCCTGCTGCGTACCACTGGGCTTCAACTGTCTGGGGACACAAAGCCAAGAGAGGGAAGAAACAAGAGACGAACACTTAGGACACGGACAAAATGGTGCTATAAATGTGTGTATTTATCTCTGTGTGTGTGTGTGTGTGTGTGTGTGTGTGTGTGTGTGTGTGTGTGTGTGTGTGTGTGTGTGTGTGTGTGTGTGTGTGTGTGTGTGTGTGCTCTCTATCTCCCAAATGCCTTGACTCATCTGCTAATTAGTCAGGAGCAATTAAGTACACTTAAACTAACGGCACACAGAGGCAGCACACACACATCCAGGTAAACAAATAATCACAAACACAAGGAATGACTCACTTTAACTGTATCAGTTCATGAAAAGCAAAAGGAGTCCTCGAATAGAAATGGAAGAAAGGAATAATTGTCTGTGAAGAAGAGTGAAAAGAGAGAGACAAAGGCAGACAGAGAGGATGAAAAGAGTAATAAAGAGTGAAGCAAAAAGTAGGAGAAAGAGATAATCATAAGTCCCAATGGACAGATTGAAGCAGAGTGGATTCTATCACATGCTATCTCTCATTTATATGCTAATTCAGGCTATCAACAGAGGCAGAAAGAGAGAGAAGAGAGTCTAATAAATAGCTACTGATTGCTGTTTGTTCATTAGTTAGTTTGTGTTTTTAAAGAAATGTTGTAGTGAGCAACCAGCCAGCTGTTTCCTTTGTAACCCAAAACTGCATCTCATACTGTCTTGAGTGCGAGAAACAACAACGTGGAAGGTGGATGTTTGAAATGAAATGAGAAAAATATATAAAATAAAGCCAGAAAGAAAGATGTTATCAATGTAATTTAATTTGGATTAACGCTGCAAATCATCTCCTTTCATCCCTCCTCTCCTCCTCCACTTTTGTTCCCTTATGAAACTGATAGCCACTTGAGTGCTTCTCTCATTTTCTGCTTTAAGCTTTATGCTGCTGCTGATCTCAATTCAGTTCAATTAAGTATAAATATGAGCTCACTTACTGTACACATACCACCAGTGTTATTCACTGACCTTCAAATATACAAGAGGTAAGAGATCATATTAAGGTGCCACAATGATCAAAAACAGGTACTGGGAAAGTTGTTTTTATGTTGTATAATAATTATGGCAATTATATTATTTGATGATTAAAACAAAATAGTTTTGTTCCACTTTTTGATCTATTGTTTAGATTTTGCGCCTGCATGTATAGCCTAGCTCTTATGTCCCAAAAAAAATCCACAGAAAAATGCACACAGCCCGTATTCAGAAACTGTGCCTTTAAATGAGCCGGCAGGACTTATGTACGGTTGTGAGGTCATAACTATACTATATATAGGTAGAAAGTGGCGCTATAGTGACGTTACAATTATTCCCCAGCTTTAATGATGATGCAGAGACTCTGAAAGCACAGATGCGAATGAGCCGAAAACGCTGACTAATCAAAGCAAATTGGGCATTTTCGAGAGAAGGCCATAAAGAGACAGGCGCTAAAATGAAGCATTTCAGACAGAGGGTGAATACAGGTATATTCAGATGCAGACAGACAGCATGAGAAAATGTGGGAAAAAAATGTGTTTTTTTACCATTAAAGCATGTAACCATGTTCTAGTAGTAACCAACAATATAAATATGAAAATGAGCATGATATGGGACCTTTAAAGCAAATCATTGAATGAGAACTATATTTGATCTTTTAAAATCTTGAAAATGTGAGTGGAAATATTCACCCTGATAGATGGTGTTTGTGATTCATTGAGCACATATCCTCTCTGTCTTTTACATTACTCATTCAGACAAACAGAAGTATCCATCCGTGAAGGAGCTTAGCACACAGCACTCACACACACACTGATCATTACCCTCCTGCCTTGTCACAGACACTTAGAGAAACATAAAGAGAGAGACCTGAACCAAAATCCTGAGATGATTTTGCCGCCTGTCACAACCACTGTGTGTGTGTGTGTGTGTGTGTGTGTGTGTGTGTGTGTGTGTGTGTGTGTGTGTGTGTGTGTGTGTGTGTGTGTGTGTGTGTGTGTGTGTGCGTGTGCGCGTGTGCATGTGGAGACCACATGCAAAGGGTTTCCACGGGCGACAGCCAGAGGTTCTTGAGGGGCGGGGTCCCCAGGCTGTGATTGCTTTTCCAGTTCTGTCATCACAAAGACACACTTACATACTACATACTAGACATACTCAAACAGCACTCTTTGTGAAAACATTAACAAAGGCTCAGATACAAAAAATTCTAAAACAACAATTCAATTCCTGCTGTTTGTAACACAAAAGTCAACCCCCTCCTTCATGCAAAACATCTGGGCCTTCCCTCTAAAATCTGTCATCACTTTCACATCTTATTCTCACTGTTTTACTTAAGCAGAACATATTGCACTGCAAGAATGTTATCCAAGCACAGACTAAATATCTACAGGTTTTTTTTTTTTTTTTAATAAAGCAGCCTTCAAAATGAGGTCATAGCACCTCCTCACATGGTCCATTTTATGACCTCTCGCTGGTTTAAAAGAACCTTGTGAAATCCATCAAAAAACACAGTGAGGGCAGAGAAGTCACCCCCCCATAATCGTACAGAAAAATAGAACATAATGGGGCATATCATTTCACAGCAACTGAAATACAGATACAGATTATTGACTCAAGATCCAGAGTGTAACGTCAAAGTCACCCATTTTAGTTTAGCACAATATTTAACCTTATTCTAATCTATGCAATTTCAATGAAGCACCATTCCACACAATACAAGAGATCACAGTGTCTAGACTTCACGAAGCACTATGACTATTTAGACAGTATGGCCCAAGTTTTCTTGTCATATTTTATGTTGTTTTATTATTGACTAATGGACAGCTGTAATAACACATTTCCAACGTGAATCTATCTATCTATCTATAACTACTGTTACTTTAACAAACTCTTACTCAAGTAAAAGTAGGCTAGATGAGTAAAAATGTAATTAAATATAAGTAAAAAGTAGGTCAGTTCAAATCTATCTAATCTAAATGTTACTGTTACTTTTTAAAATGGGAAAGGGGAGTGGGTTATGATGATATATGATACTACTGTTAAATCAAAGAACATCTTAAGGCTACAAAATAAATTGCATTAAATGTCATCAGCAACAAGACCCCTTGTGTCCAACTCAACAGTAAATTCCATTTCTATGCACTTTGCAGCATACGACTGATTATCAATTATAAATATACAACCACCTTCCTCAGTGTAGCTTCACTAAGGGCTCTGAAACCCCCACATTGGCAGCTGGTGAACATAGTGGAGCATTTAGCAGCAAAACAGCCAGATATTTTCCTTAGGAGATGGTGGAGACCAAAAACAGAGCTAAAAGGAGAGGGGATATTGGACTTACATTTGCCAAATGGACACAAACACAACTCTGAATGAAAATGAATGTTGTTACTTATCTGCTGGATGTGTAAATAGACAAATTGCTACCATATTTACTATACCAACTTTAAAGGTGATAAATATGTTGTGTTTTCAGCTTGTTGGTGGTGCTGCCCCTGCAAGTTGAAAAATAAAACAATTACTCAGGTTTAATGTCATACCAGGAAGATGAAAATGTTAGACAACTTAAGCAATGAATAAAAAGAGGAAGTTAACTTAACCTCAGTTGACTTGAAGATACCATAACATCTGTGCGTGTGTGTGTGTGTGTGTGTGTGTGTGTGTGTGTGTAAAGACCAAGCTGAACGCCGGTAAAGGGATAAAGAGGAATAGTGAGAGAAGTGTGCAGCGTGTCAAATTATAAACATAGCTTCCTTTTAAATCTTAAAGAAGTGAGGAAAAAAACATAAAGGCATGTGAAACAACAATACTAACAGTTTGAGTGTATGCTAATGTTGACTTTACACTATTTTAACATGGATTAAACAGATATGAGCTGTGAATGGATGAATCGCATTATGTCAGAACAGAATCGAGCCTCACTCGTAACTGTTTAAAAGTCTGTGTGAAAAATATGTGAGGGCTCACTGTGTTATGTAAATGAACCACCTCAAAGGTATATTTACAGTCTACACTAAAACCCCACGCTCCCACATTATAAATGTACCTTATTGAGTCGACTTTAAGGCACATTTTCGCCCTAAAGATAAACATGTTCAAAAGTTAAGCGGAGACATGATTGATTCAGACACAAAGCGGTGTGGTGATGGAACATTTTATCATGGTTTTAGGAAGGAATCAACAAACACTTTCACACATAACAGGAACAGATGTTGCCTTTAGAGAGGAGAGATGATTACACAGTTTTGTATTTTCACACCAACATATATTGAGAAAAAAAACAAGTATGAGCTAAAACTCAATTTCCCTGCTCTTTTCTTCTTTTATTGTATTATTTTCTCTTTTCCTCTTCGCTACTGTGAATGGATATTTCGACTGGAACAGAGAGAAATTGTTGTGTTTGCATGTGTGTGTTTGACCTCATCACTGAGAGCATTATGTTTCTGTGTTGTTCGTTGTTGTTACAGGAGATTAACAGCGGTCTTGAAATCTCAAAAAGAAAAATAAATGATGTAAAACAATATAGTATATTTTCCACTATGGGATCAACCTAAAATGCCTTCATTAGTAAGGTGAAGAGTTGTGGTTATTCTAGAGACTCACAGCTTCAGCGGGTGGCAGTAAGATTATTTTTATTTAAAACGAGGGACAAGAAATTTCTAATTACATCTCTGATAAAACCGTATAAGGTGGATAAACAAACATACTAAGAACTAGAAGACTGGCTACTCTTGTCCATACTTTCTCCTTTCCTACTTTGGCATCATAACCTCTATATGTTTGTAATAAATATGCCAACTTTGTTTTTGTCGTCTTGCAGAAATGTGTTATAAATGTGTTATGTTTGAGAAACAAAAAAATGAAAAAAGGGTATAAAGGCTTACGGAGTAGATGATCTGATACCGATATCGGATATCGGACTGATACTGAGTAAAACAGCTGGAATGATTATTGGTGACAATCTATTCAATTCAATTCTATGATTATTTACAATATATTATATACACAACATGTGTATTATGTAACAGACTGGGTTGGAGGTGATGGCAGCTGAGGCGAGCCTTTCTGCAATAGTAAGACTAGCAGAAAAATATAAATCTGAAAACGTATAAACTTATAAATTAAAAAGATAATAAATCCACGTCTTTCATTCTATGTCTGGGTCAGACCGTAAGTGTATTTGTCAGCTCTACAGACTAAACAATACAAAGAGATTCATGCGCTGTGTGAGCTCCAGAGGGATGGAAGGTCTCATGCTGCCTCCTAGTGTTTTTACAAAGAAAATGCATCATCACTGCAGCACTTTAACTGTTTTAAAAGACCAATGATAAATCCTGCTTGGGCCAAATATGATCAAAACATTACAGTGCCTGAAAAAAAAAAAGAAATATGAGCACTAATTCAATCTCCAACACATGTAGGTCAGTAATATGAAGGCAAAATACAAATACACCACCACTGCTCCCGCAAGAGCTACTGCCAGGTGAACTGCATTTAATTACGGTTGTTTAGCATTAATGATGTTCACCATTCAAGTGATGTACTATTATATTTCCATATGAGTGAATATTACAATATCAGAGAACCATGATCAATTAATAATATCATCTTTTTATTAACATTTTAGTAGATTTATGACAGTAATTTGTTCAGGCCAGAGTTCTGTAAGGACCAACTTTATACAATATATATGCAACTGAGATGAAGGGAAATAAAGGGGACAAGAACATTAACATATATACAATGTTATCTTTTGTGTACTAACAAGAATTTGTGTTGAAATTGATCAGTTTGACCACAACAAAAATTTAAAGTTTGCCTCAGTGCCTCTCCAAAAATGACTTTAACAAGTAATAGACTATGACACACACACAAACTAAACAGTTCATTCAGCAAAGAAAGATTTAAAATGTGTACAAAATCCAGACCCAATATGGACCAGTTCTTGTATTTCTAAGACTCAAAAACATCAACTCTTGCTTTTAGTTTGAATACTTAAACCTGCGAGTCACACGACACAAACCAGATGCATCCTTTTCCTCTAGTCAACCATAAACATTCAATCTATTCAAGTACAGCAGAACATAATTGGATTGGAAAGTAAAACGGCCAACAAAGTATGACATCCAGTGACATTTTTGCAGCTATGTTTGAGCATCAGATATGCATTACCGTATGAATGTATTATTTAAAGAAACATCCATTTGTATATAGTGAAGAGAATAATAGCTCAAAGGGGCACTTACTAATGTTTCAGAGCTTTTCACTTTGTTATTAAAGGATTATATTTGCTGAATGAAACCTGATGTTGAAATCTCTAAACCATTAGTAAGTGAACCTTCACGATCTACTGTTCCCAAAGGTCCAGAGTAAAATGTACATATGAGCCAGCCTTTTTGGCTTTTAACCAAAACAAATCTATGCCTACTTGCAGACGCGTGTCATAGGTTGCATAAACCTACAGGCTGTGACAAAGTCTAAAGAGTGATGTTAGCTTTATTAATTTATAATCTTGTGTAGAGAAAATGTGTTTTCTCTGCTTTTTGCTCATGTGAACCATCTCACGACTCTTGAACCTTAGAAACCACTGTTCTAGAAGAAACCAAAAAAAATGTCCTTATCAAAGGGCAGCACTCGGAGTAAACTTGTTGCTGTCCGAGAAAGAAAGGAGTGCTGTATTTGACAGAAAACTACACAGAGCGAGACCTTTAAGATTAAATGCAGTTCAACGTGTAATCGACTACAAAAAGTTCAGAGAGTGATCCTGTCAAGTCAGTCTTGTAGTGCGGACTGAAACATGAGCAAAGAGCAGGAAACAGCTGTCTGACCTCTGTTCTTTAAGTCGTATTAGCATCTGTAGTGTTACTGAAAACAACCAACATTTCAATAAGTTGCAAAGATATAAAGGAGTGTGTGTGTGTGTGTGTATTTAAGAGCATTAAGTAGACAGATTAAGACTAGAAGGGTATTAAAACGAACAACTGGAGCACTGAACCCAATGTCATCACGGCTGATGATTCATTAACCCCTCAACATTGTGTGTGTGTCACTGGCAGGCAGGAGTGATGCAGTCGTCAGAGGGAAGGGAATTTCATCAAAAGTGCTCACACACACACACACACACACACACACACACACACACACACACACACACACACACACACACACACACACACACACACACACACACACACACACACACACACACACACACACACACACACACACACACACACACACACACACACACACACACACACACACACACACACACACACACACACACACACACACACACACACACACACACACACACACACACACACTTTTAGCAACGCTGTGTGCATCATCCCTCCTTCTTGTTCCCCCAGCCAAACAGTTTGGACATCGGAGACTTTTTCTTTGGTTTGTCTTTCTTTATGTCTGAAAGGAGAGAGAGAAGATGACACAGAGGTAAACATCACAAGTGAGAATGGTAATAGTTATTCTGGGAAATCTCAAACAATCAAACTCAAATCAGTCAAGTGTTTGTAGCACAAACTAACAATAAAAGCTTTGTAGTCGTTTGCTAACAAATCAACATTATAAGCCCATAATACCCCAAATAATATAATATGTCAAGATTTGCTGATATATTATCATTTCGTTTTGTTGTCCTAATTTTTGGCTGTATGTCTATTTCTATTGGAACTGTGTGTAACATTGGGGCAGCAGTAGTCCGTGGGGACTTTGCTTTGGGACCCGAGGAAGGGCGGTTCAAGTCCTGCACAGACCAAAGTACAGAGTGTTAACTGGTAGCTGGAGAGGATCCCTTGAGCAAGGCACCGACCTCCCAACTGCTTGGAACACCGACTATGTGGCAGACACCTCTCTATTAATGCATGTCTATGTCTGTGTGTGTATTTTCTGCCTATGTGTGTGTAATGTAACAACAACAAAGTTTAGAAATTAAATCCCTTACCTATCGAGAGGTTAATAAAGTGCTTAAAAAAAAAAGTTGAGAGTAACGCAAAACAGGAGTCAAATTCTTTGTATGTGTACACATATAAAAACAATAAAGCTGATTCTGATTAAAAATGTGATATTTGTATAATGGTACAGTTTTTATATTTTAGATTAGTATAACTTTTATATTAGTACAACTTCTGTATGTATTATTGTGCTTTAAACACATTTACATTTACACACCATTCAAAAGCCAAAAGAGAGTCCAAAAGTTTAAAGTTTGTTTCTAGTCAGTTATAAGTCCGTTTCATCTCTGAGGGTTCACATAGCAGAAGCACGGTTGCCATAGTCACATGATTCAGAATGTCAGTTAACCTTTGTTTGAGGTGTCCTGTTACAAGATTTAAAAAACAAAAACTCCTGCCAGAAAAGTGATATATTTCCGTGGCCGTGGTATAGAGTAGCATTTACGACATGTGTGTAAACTATCACATGTACTCCGAGTGGGAATGAACTGTGAAACTTTGGCACTAACTTTATGAATAACATTAAATTGAAATGGATAGTCGTTAGCCCACGGTCGGCGTTCATTCGCTGCAACATAACGACCTTTCACTTAAGTTCAATAAATCTCGGAAATTTTCAGCCCTGCTTTCCCAGTCATGAATTGCAAATGAAGCCGGCATTAACTTTATTCTATCAGAGGGTCAAATTAACCAGCTACATTATCCATTTGTCTAATAGGAAACGCCGCTGACACAAAGAGGGGGAGCATTTTGTTTGATGCTTTTTCCATTAGCAGTCATTAGATCAAATGAGATGAAAACATCGGCACATTCACGCGCACACACACACACACACAGAGTGCGTCTCACTATCTTTGTGGGGACCCATCATTGACATAATGCATTCCCTAGCCCCTTACCCTAACCTTAACCATCACAACTAAATGCCTAAACTTAACCCTTACCCTCACCCTAACCTAATTCTAAAACCATGTCTTAACCCTCAAACCGACCTTTAACCTTGTGGGGTCCAGCATTTTGGGCCCACAAAGCTGGTCGGACCCCACAAGTATACTGAACTCCCGGTTTTTGGATCCCACGAATACAGTTAAACGAACACACACACACACACACACACACACACACACACACACACACACACACACACACACACACACACACACACACACACACACACACACACACACACACACACACACACACACACACACACACACACACACACACACACACACACACACACACACACACACACACACACACACACACACACACACACAATTCACTTCAATTAGAGGCATCCATGATGGAAATCCTCAATTGGATAATTTATAAGCCAACTAAGTTGCAGTGGCATCGAGGTTGTGATAACTAATGAACAGAGCGGGGGGGGGGGGGAGGGGGGTCAGACAGCCTGTGGAGGTGTTGGAGACACTCACTGAAACTCTTCATCATCTTGTTTAGTTGTTCGTCCTCCTCTTCCTCCCTGCGAAAACACACAAAAAGCAAACACAGATTTACAGCAGTTCGAACCTGTATGAGCATAATATACAGTATTTATACATACTATGGAATCTATGAGAACTAGGGCAGTGACATATTTTGTTGTTTTGGCTCTGTACTGTATTGGATTCATATTAAACTATGGCCATGAAATAATGCTGACGCTAAATGTTTCTTCAGTACTGATTAATTTGTTTCTGTAATTTATCATGTATCATTTCGTCTTTAAAATATCAGAATAAAGTGAAACATGCCTGGCACACTTTCCCAGAGCCGAAAGTGAGGTCTTTAAACCACAAAATATTCAATTCACAGCGATAAAACTGAAAAATCACAATACATTTGAGAAGTTGTAAACACTGGATATTTGCCCGATACATGACTTAAATATACATAAACGTACATCTACATATGTACATAGTACGTACATATACTGTATACATTAAAAATAACAGTTTTTAGCATTACTATGACGTTGCAGTGCTGATGTTCAGCT